>JASANE010010466.1:0-108381 GCA_030248225.1 Trileptium ribeirensis
AAAAATATTGACGAAAGCATATCGAATATAAAAAGCATAAAACAAGCGATCCATCCAGAATTTATCAAAAAACAATTATTTACTTGGTTTATGTATACAATAACTGAGTAAAATTTTTGGCTTTTTCCACTGGTTAGCATATAAAAAGCTGTTATAACCTTTTACACAAAATTTTCAGCTTCACATCTATATATAAATGCGTAGCGTAAAGCGAATAATTTCTGATTTTCATTGCTTACAAAATTATTAAATGTTTTTTCACTACATATAATTGTACTAAAAGTATTTTATCCTATGAAATATAATTTATATATAAGTTCCTATTGTTTAACTTAATAATTTTAGCACGTAATAAAAGTATGAAATGCGATATAATAGGTTTATAAAATATGCAGTGAAAAAGTGCCTGCACCAAACCGTTGTAAAAAGCAATCAAACTGCGTCAAAAATTTATATATTAAAACATACGAAATTCAATAAATCCAAAAAAATTAACACTTAATTTGCAATATTTTACCTGAGGCAAGGCCATTGTCGATTTTCAGAACGTTATCTAGCTGACCACTGACAGTATAAATTATTAGTAAAAAATTAATAATTTGCAAATGTATTTTATTCGATAACATATCAAACTTATTTTAAGAGTATTTTTGGTTAAAGCAAACTGAAATACCGTTAAAATTACGTTAGCCCTAAAACCTTATAAACTCACGAGTTTCTAGTGTAAATAAAATTATATCTTACAGCTTAAGTTTATGTTTAGCTTAGATCATAGTTATGTACCTGTATGTATTTGACTCCGAATGTAACAAACAAGATTAAAACTGACTATATTCATATTATTATTATTAGAAAGCTTCTTACGCTTAGGAGGATAATATTTTAACTTGTCAGCTAAACTAGAGCAAGTTGATTTCTAATGGCAACAAATCACAAATCCAATCGAATACTGAACACCGATGAAAAAATGGAGAAAGAACTAACCATATTATCTTAAAAAAATTCGTACGCTAAATACAGTAGGCTAAAACATTGGCAAGGTTAGTGTAAACAGATGACAGTTAGACAACAAGTCCAAAAGCTAAAATTTATTATTAGACTCTGGAGGAACAAAACGAATAAAATAACTAGTCTCATTAATGTGTGAGTCCATTTTCGGTCCATACACAATGATTACTTATTTGTCAAAATCACGAAATGAATCGTATACAAATCCGCGGTCATAATACTGCATTTGTTATTCGCAGTTCAGTAAACGCGAACATGGTATCTGTAATGCAGCGAACACAGTTTGCCTATTCGTACATTTGCTGATTTCGTACGTTTGTTTTTATGTAAATAATGACATCCTTAATAGCATAGCTGTGTTCAGTGTTTAAAATATGCGTTAAATTGTGCAATAAAAACACGATTGCAATCCCGATTCCAAATGAGTGTTGTTTACTAAACTGTGATATTAACTCGGGACATAGTCACCGCGATCAACGTGCTGTATTGCAAATCATGTCCTCGTGCACAATGTTAAATCTTGATTTGTGAACGGAAATCGATTTTAAGATCGTCAAATAGCTAATAGTTTATTACCATTGAGTATTATAATAGATACTAGATCTTAGCAAACATGAATTAAATCGTGAGAATTGAAAGTGAACTTAAGAACACAAGGAGCTATCGACACGCAGTTTAGCACAAAGAAGGATGAAGTTAAGGTCCATCGAACTACCGATATTCGTATTGCTATTAGGTTTGCTTGTACTGACATAAATGAAATAAAATGTATAAATTTCGTTGCCAAATTTTTGTAATCCCAAACTTTTTCAAAATATTTACATGCCAGTTTTTAACTTGCAACTGAGATAAAATACTTTCTGGTAACAATAATAATTCAGCAACGGATATGACTACTTTTAGTCAGATATGTTTCAAGATACACATTGTCTCAGGGTTTACTGTCGTAGCACGGTGCACTTAGAAATATTATTTATCTCGAACCCAAAAATTCTATCCACTTGGAGAAATATTTACCAATTGTGCATTTGTAATCGCTTTAGTATCGGACAATGTTTAGTCCAGAATTTCTCAGTTTTCATAACGCTCGTCCACGCTAGCAGTGAACAGCCAAATCAACGTCATCAACGAAACAAAGGACAAGATACAATTACTTCTATCCAACATTTTGCTGTCAAATATTGAAATGTATTGGTTGCTTCGATTTTTAAATGATTATATCGTGTGCTTGTTTGTGTGTCTGTAGTACTTATTTCACCAAGACTGTGTCTTCACTGTCACGCAGTATTTCAATGCAATGCGGTGATTTCTGTGTAGATCGTTACTGCTTTTTGTTGAGTTATATAAAGCAGTAAAGCTGTGGACCCAACGCCCGTGGCGAAACATCTAGGTTGACAGCGACTCAACTGAATGTATAAAGACTCATCTCACTAAATATGAAAATTAAATTCGTACACTTTTAATACCGGGTAATCAATTATTGATAGGTTTTGCAATGTAACTTTTCAGTTAACCGAATCCGAATTCAATATGGGATCTAGCTCTGACCAGTTATATAAAGCAGTAAAGCTGTGGACCCAACGGCCGCCGCAAAACCTTTAGGTTGACACCGACAGATCAAGCAGTATAAACACTGATCACATTATATATGTATGAAAGTTAAAATCGTACACTTTTAAAACTGAGTAATCAAATATTGGCAGTGTTTGCAATGTAATATTATAGTTAACCGAATATGAACTCAATGTGGGTTCTATGTTTGACCAGTTACATAAAGCAGCAGAGCTGTAGGTCCAACGGCCGTGGCGAAACATCTAGGTTGATATAGACAGAACTTATGGTATAAAGATTATCGCTCTATATGTAAAAGTTGATATCGTACATTTTTAATACACTTTTAATCAAATTTTGCCAGTCTTTGCAATGTAATTTTATACTTAACCGAATCTGAACTCAATGTGGATTCTAGCTTTGACCAGTTATATAAAGCAGTAACGCCGTAGACTCAACGGCTGCTGCGAAACATGTAGGTCGACACTGACGGAACTGATGGTATAAAGACTGATCGCTATATATATAAAAGTTGAAATCGTAGCTATATATAAATTATTAACCGAATCTGAACTCAATGTGGGTTCTACCTTTGATCAATTAATAAAGCAGGAAAGCTGTAGGTCCAACGGACGTGGCGAAACATCTAAGTTAATACAGACGGAACTGATAGTATAGAGACTGATCGCGAAATATAAAAGTTAAAATCGTACACATTTAATACTGCGTAATCAAATATTGTCAGTCTTTGCAATGTAATTTTATAGTTAACCGAATCTGAACTCAATGTGGGTTCTAGCTTTGTATAGTTATATAAAGCAGTAACGCCGTAGACTCAACGGCCGCTGCGAAACATGTGGTTCGACACCGACGGAACTGATGGTATAAAGACTGATCGCTATATATAAAAGTTAAAATCGTAGCTATATATATAAATAGTCTACTGAATTTGAACTAAGTGTGGGTTCTAGCTTTGATCAGTTAATAAAGCAGGAAAGCTGTAGGTCCAACGGACGTGGCGAAACATCTAGGATGTTATAAACGGAACTGATGGTATAGAGACTCATCGCGAAATATAAAAGTTCAAATGGTACACTTTTAAAACTGCGTAGTCAAATATTACCAGTCTTTGCAATGTAATTTTATAGTTAACCGAATCTGAACTCAATGTGGGTTCTAGCTTTGACTAGTTATATAAAGCAGTAACGCCGTAGACTCAACGGCCGCTGCGAAACATGTGGTTCGACACCGACGGAACTGATGGTATAAAGACTATATCGCTATATATATAAAAGTTAAAATCGTAGCTATACACAAATAGTTAACCGAATCTGAACTCAATGTGGGTTCTAGACGGAACTGATAGTATAGAGACTGATCGCGAAATATAAAAGTTAAAATCGTAGCTATACACAAATAGTTAACCGAATCTGAACTCAATGTGGGTTCTAGACGGAACTGATAGTATAGAGACTGATCGCGAAATATAAAAGTTAAAATCGTAGCTATACACAAATAGTTAACCGAATCTGAACTCAATGTGGGTTCTAGACGGAACTGATAGTATAGAGACTGATCGCGAAATATAAAAGTTAAAATCGTAGCTATACACAAATAGTTAACCGAATCTGAACTCAATGTGGGTTCTAGACGGAACTGATAGTATAGAGACTGATCGCGAAATATAAAAGTTATAATCGTAGCTATACACAAATAGTTAACCGAATCTGAACTCAATGTGGGTTCTAGACGGAACTGATAGTATAGAGACTGATCGCGAAATATAAAAGTTAAAATCGTAGCTATACACAAATAGTTAACCGAATCTGAACTCAATGTGGGTTCTAGACGGAACTGATAGTATAGAGACTGATCGCGAAATATAAAAGTTAAAATCGTAGCGATATATATAAATAGTTTACCGAATTTGAACTCACTGTGGGTTCTAGCTTTGATCAGTTAATAAAGCAGGAAAGCTGTAGGTCCAACGGACGTGGCGAAACATCTAGGATGTTATAGACGGAACTGATGGTATAGAGACTCATCGCGAAATATAAAAGTTCAAATCGTACACTTTTAAAACTGCGTAGTCAAATATTGTCAGTCTTTGCAATGTAATTTTATAGTTAACCGAATCTGAACTCAATGTGGGTTCTAGCTTTGTATAGTTATATAAAGCAGTAACGCCGTAGACTCAACGGCCGCTGCGAAACATGTGGTTCGACACCGACGGAACTGATGGTATAAAGACTGATCGCTATATATAAAAGTTAAAATCGTAGCTATATATATAAATAGTTTACCGAATTTGAACTAAGTGTGGGTTCTAGCTTTGATCAGTTTATAAAGCAGGAAAGCTGTAGGTCCAACGGACGTGGCGAAACATCTAGGTTGTTATAGACGGAACTGATAGTATAGAGACTGATCGCGAAATATAAAAGTTAAAATTGTACACATTTAATACTGCGTAATCAAATATTGTCAGTCTTTGCAATGTAATTTTATAGTTAACCGAATTTGAACTCAATGTGGGTTCTAGCTTTGTATAGTTACATAAAGCAGTAACGCCGTAGACTCAACGGCCGCTGCGAAACATGTGGTTCGACACCGACGGAACTCATGGTATAAAGACTGATCGCTATATATATAAAAGTTAAAATAATAGCTATATATAAATAGTTAACCGAATCTGAACTCAATACGGATTCCAGCTGTGACCAGTTATATAAAACAGTAAAGCTGTTAACACAACGTCCGCAGCGAAATATCTAGATTGACACCGACGGAACTAATAGTATAAAGACTGGTCGCATTATATATGAAAATTAAATTGGCACGCTTTTAATACTAGCTAATCAAATAGCCATAGGTTTTGCAATATAGGTTTACAGTTAACCGAATCCCTATTAAATATGGTTTATAGCTTTCAACAGTTATATAAAGCAATGAAATTCTAGAACCAACGGCGCGGCGAAACGCATATGTTGGCACCAACGGATAAAATGGTACAAAGACTGATCGTATTATATACGTATGAAAATAAAATTCGCACGTTTTTAATATCGTGTAATCAAATATTGGTAGGTTTTGCAATGTAATTTTACAGATAACTGAATCCGAATTCAATATAAGTTTTAGCTTTGGCCACTTATATAAAGATAAAAATTAAATTCGTACCCTTTTAATGCTGGGTAATCATTACAGGTTTTGCATTTCAAATATTACAGTTAACTATATCTGAATTCAATATGGGTTCTAGCTTATATAAATTCTAGCTTATACAAGTTATATAAATCAGTAAAGCTGCAGACCGAAAGGCCAACTGTAACATCTAGGTTGATATACTTTGTGTCTGTCGTGCAGTGGTTATACCCTCAGCCCCTCAACTGCAAAAACTGTAACATTTGCACGCACCTGAGCGTCTGCAATGGTCATTGCAATGAGTTTGCACATTTGACGTTATTATTCGCGCGAGCAATAAAATTAACGGTTGAATTCCTGTGTGAATTGCTATCATTATCGCTTGTGTAATGAGTTTTACATTTACACGCTATAGCACAATGGTTTGCACCACGGCTAGTGTTAGCACAATGGTTTCACAAATACACTCTTTCGTGCATTGGACAACATATAAGCGTAAGCAGAGGAATTTGTTGACCCATATGCGTGCAAAAACATAGTGGTTTCATTTATACCATTGATTATTTTATGCACTTTTCACAAAATGCGAGCAGCGTGGCCTAGCGCACGCAATATGAACACGCCGTCAATGATGGGAGGACAGAATTTCAATGATCGAATATGCCGCTTTAACAATGATTAGCCATGGCATTACGGTGAATATATCATGATGTTAATAACATGAATTTGATGGCAAAATATTTGTCGATGTTTTTTCGGCAAGTGTTCCGAGAATGAGTATTAACTTACGGTCACCAATTAATTACTGAGACTAAATATGGTGCTAAAATAGCCAATAATTAGCCAAGTTTATTCAAGGCTTGATATTATTAATGCGTAGAACTTCGCTTGCTCATTTCTGTAAAGCGAATAGATAGAGCAAGTAGAAGACTATAACAATATAAATAAATGATTGTCAGAATCGTCAATTCAGACATATAAAAGAAAATACGTTTGTACCAGTGTAGAGGAAATTTAATCCAACCTCTGATATATTAAAGTACACAAAGGTCTACAACAAGAGAGGTGCAATTCAAATAGCTATTATATTAGGCTCTGTTAGTATAAATTATGTATGGTACAGTTAGCCTAAATGTTTGATAGCTGTCACAGATTTGTCAAATATAATCATAAAAGCTGGCTTATAAACGCCAGCAAAAATTGACTGTTCCAAGTTATAAATAATATTGCAATAAGACAGTCGTCTTGGTAATACAAAATTAGACCAATTTAGATACGAATTTCTAAACCCACGCTCACATTTTACGATGGCTGGATATTGTTAAATTTTTGTCCGATAAACATCATGATTATGGCTATAACTTGTAACTTTCACTTCGTAATATATTCCTTAACGACAAGTATTTGAAGACAACAGCGTATAGAATTATCCCAAATAATCAAACTGCTTCTATTAGCGCAGCGTAAAACGTTAAAACGTGACAAGAATGAGAAAGTGTTACGTGTCAGTACAACCAAACAAAATAACAATACTAAAACATTGAATTTCAGTCAGTGGCAAGTAAATGAGATATCGTTCGTTGCCTGTCAGTCTGTTATGACAAGAAATTCGGTTTTTAATACTACAACATCCTAATATTGTTAAAATATAATGAGGAGTTTCGGCTATGCACATCCATAACTGATCAGTATCATGATCATCATTCGAAATTACACTAACTAAGAACACACTGTTGAAAATCAAACGACAGTTCAATAATATAAAATCTTTTCTGCATTTAATGATCGAGGGACGTACAAAAAAGTGTAATATTTGAACATAATTATAGAAAATGAAATGCATAATCTAAAGAACATAGCATATATCAACGTTTTTATAAAATATATTATTAGTAATATCTTATCAGGTTATGTATAACATAATTACAATAATTTATTATCGACGTGCCTTTGAAATTCAATTTTGAACCCAAACAGCGCGCTGAACTAAATTTTAGAAAGTAAACTCATTTTGTTACGCTAAAAAAGCACAAAATTTTAAAATATACGACTGGTGATATCTTTGGTTATGTATAACATAATTACCACAATTTATTATTGACGTGCGTTCGAAATTCAATTTTGAGTCCAAACAGCGTGCTGAACTACTCTCGGCATATCTTGTCAGGTTATATATTTATAGCATAATAATTACGACAAAAGAAACCTTAAGAGGCGGAAGCGAAATGCATGCTATGCCGTTCTCGATATACTAAGCGTTAATCTTTGCCTAATCTAAGGTCCCTATCTGAGCTATGTACTAGGACTAAGCCAAAGTAGGAGGGCTGCCGCCCACCGAGTAACTCACTTTAACCTGTTCTTTGTTCTAGCGTTATACCGTACGGCGCCTAAAGATGACATTGACCATCATTATCATAAATGTTATTCTAAATATAATAAATTATGCCAATGCCGGCTCGTGATTACAAGAGGTCTGCTAGCCTGATGTGAGAACCTTAGCGGTGCCTCAAAAAAGTTCAGCCATTCTTATCTATAGTGTGAAGCTGAATTTTGTTTGCACAAATAATATCTGTTACTTAATGTATTCACTGAAATCCTTTTTATGTTTCTTCGGTATTCAATGCCAGGATTAGTATAAATATGTATAATATTTAGTTGGATTCCAAATATTAGCATTATTGTGAATAAATTTTACATTGTCAAAACATTAATGCTATTATCATAAATTTTTACTTTTAGAAATTATTCATTTATGATTTAAATCGCGTTTCTCTTAAAATAACATTATTTTTTTTATTTTACGTGTAGAAAAGGAAAAAGGTTCTGTTATTTCCTAAAAGTCTAACTGTAATTTAGTATTTATTTATTACCTGTTAGACAGGCCAATAAAATGATCCTTTGAATACAATATTATGCAATCTTTCTGTTTTTTTCAACTTATAAACACAAATAATATTTTTTCACATTATAAGTAGCGGTGGAAACATTAAGTAATAATAATAATAACTAAAAAGTTCTATTTAAGTAATAATATTAAAGAAAAATTCCTGAACTGATTTAAAAGTGAAATAGAAGAGGTAGTTGCTCGTTTTTCAAAAATCAATTACTAATAACTTCTACACACAGGTAAGACAAATAAATAGAAGTCCTTTCATAATTATTGTGGAGTTGACCCAGTCACTGACATTAGTTTTCGTTACATTCGTTGATAAATTTAATGCTGTTTTACTAGAACAACGCAAGTACAACAGCGATATCTGTAAAAATATACTTTCACATTTGTATTTGGTATTCATCCTTATTATCTATGATGCAATATAAAAATCGAACGAATTAGTTCATCTGTTGACAAAAAAATTATAACAGGCCATATTTTTATTGTCTTAAAATGGAAGTAACAACATCGTCAGTTTCGTTCTTCGTATGAGTCGATGGATTTCTACGGGGATATGGTTTCACTTTTATTAAAATTGAAAAGAGAAAAATGATTTTCTTTAGCGAACGGGTCTTTAGCGCATGGGAACGGGACCCCTTTTATAAAAATCAGGCAAGTTTATATCGTGAAATATTGAAAGATTGCTAATTTTTATAATTCTTAGAAGCTAACCAAATGGTTAAAGTCAGGCTGAGCCATGCTGGCTATATGCATTATTGTGACGTCCTCGATATATTAAGCCTAAGATTGATTTAGCCTAAACTAATAAACCCGATAAAAGCCTTAATTGAGCACAGTAAATGGTAGTTGATCCTCATTGTAATTTTTACTAAAACACAAAAACGTATGGCTTTTTGCCTAGACAACTCAGAGCCAGAAAATAGTTTTGGAGATACCGCGGCACATTAGCTACTATTCAACTAAAGCTTGATGAAAGATAACTAAAACTACTCCTGTGGTACGTGCCGGTGGCTTTCGAAATTTCGAATACTATAATGGATTTTTGAGAGAGTGTTCAAAATTGAAATTATATATGAGAATGAATATTCAATTTTTGATATTAGATTGACATTTAAACTTTTTGCTGCCATTCGAACTTCTGCTATATGTATAGATGTGTTTTGTATTTATGTACAGGGACCTGAAAACACGAAAAATTCCTCAAAACAATATACATGGGATCGGCGTCGAGCTGGGACATACTGTAGCTAATTTTTCATTAGAAATCGCTGAATTCTAAGACTTTAAATATTACCGAAGCTAACGTATGAATACTTATGTTTAAAACCAACAGCTTTATGCGAGGGATTTTTAGAATCACAGCAGCCCGACGACTTAGTTTTAGACTTAGTAAAGCTTAGTTTAAGCTAAGGCTCTGGATTCGGCTTTGGACATCGAGGACCACACATCCTACACATAATTTACTCATCTTGATTTTGGCGCAGCTTATCATCAGACCTTGCCAAGAGTAATCTTTTCTGCCCAAAATGCCTTCGCAAGAGTATCCAGACAAAATTTAAAAAATAAAGACAATTTTCCGGCCCTGATATTTGTGGAATTAAAATTTCGAATTCTTTAAATAAATTTTCCAACAGTTTCATATCAAACACGTTGAACTACACTCTGACTTTTTCCTATGCACTTAGGTACCAGCGGTCTATTTACTAGCGACAACACGCGCTCAGTGATTTTGCTGTATTTTGACGCGTTTAAACGAATATAACCGAGACACAACTTATGGAGTGGCACATATGTGGTGGTTCATATGTTAAACGGAAAGAAACCTGATGTGAACAAAATATTTTGACCTTATTTGTGAGACTGACATAAGTTAAGTATTTCGTAATAAAGATATTCGAATATTTGAAGCTCAAATTTCTGACGGGTTCTTACACATGTAAATGATTAATTTGAGACTGTTAAACAAAATTAGACTGTATATATGTCTTCTGATATAATTGGTAACAAATCCAGATTTTTTTACATATTTATGGTTGCAAATGTTGTTTGGGATGGATCAGTCTGCGTTAATGTATCACCAACGCATTCCGTATTTGTATACACAAAAAAATTTAAAATTTAATGTGTTCGAGTTGTTATACAATCAGTTTCTTAAAATATTAACACTTTAAATGCCAAACTGGACATAAACTTCTTAAAATGTAAGAAGCAAAGCAAATTTAAGGGATTTAGCACAAATTTGAGTTAAATGTAACAGAAACTGCTGGGTTCCCAAATTAAGCCTCAATGTTTTAAATGCTACAACATATATTTCTTAGTTAATACATTTAGTTTTCTGTGCAGAGATCAGTATTAAGAGTTGGTGATAATTTGAAGAGATGAAGGAGTATGACATTTCTCACCATTTGTCATGTACACACGTTCGGCATGACGGGAATCATTTCTGATGGGTTTTAAAAGGAGTATGACATTTCTCACCATTTGTCATGTACACACGTTCGGCATGACAGGAATCATTTCTGATGGGTTTTGAAAGGAGTATGACATTTCTCACCATTTGTCATGTACACACGTTCGGCATGACAGGAATCATTTCTGATGGGTTTTAAAAGGAGTATGACATTTCTCACCATTTGTCATGTACACACGTTCGGCATGACAGGAATCATTTCTGATGGGTTTTAAAAGGAGTATGACATTTCTCACCATTTGTCATGTACACACGTTCGGCATGACGGGAATCATTTACATTTTCTTCTTGATTTTCCGGTTATCTTCACAGTGGTGTAGGATCATAGTTTCATGGATAAAAAACTGCTCCGACTGCTAGTTTTTGTGGCGTTGTTTTAAAAATAAAAATTTTGCTCAATCCGGCCCTCCCCATAAGTGTTTAAAGGGTTTAACAGCGCAGAAACACTGTAGGTATTTTCCTAACAAATCTTTGTTCTTCATAATACCATGACCCCTCAAAAAACAAGGGAGGGGGCATAAGTTTGAAATGTATCGTATCATGCCCAGCGCGTTTACATGGTGATATAGAAAAGTATAATACTTTCCCCAGAATTTATTATAAGCTGTTAGTATTTATTTTTTACTCTTTATGACAACTTGTTTTTTACAGAGATGGATTCGATACTAAAATCGACGTCAGTTGCAGCAAAACTGCAAATTTATTGCTAATAGATCAAAAATGCCCAGTTGTTGATTTTACGTATTGTTTGCAGTTTGTCTTGGAGTTGGCATGATTTTAAGCGCTACAGAACAATCAGAAAACAACGAGATAATGTGATACGAATAAAGCAATGAGTCACATCGTGCAGATGCATTTGGCTGTACATGGTGTTTTGAATGCTTGTTGTATTATACTCTCATCGGGGTCGATATACGGTTTACACCAAACATTACAGGGGCAAAATCTAGAGAAAGATAAGCCACATACATATTAGCTCGCATTTAAGCATTCGTCATTTGGCCCATGTCACCTTTAGGGGCCGGACCTTATAACGTTAGAAAAAAGAACAGCTTAGAGCGGGGGGATTGGAGGGGTCGTCCCTACTTAGGGTTAGGTTTAGTACATGGCTCATATAGAAACCTTAGCTTAGGCTAAGACTAAGGCTTAGGCTTAGTATATCGAGAACGGCACGGCATGGACTTCATTTCCGCCCCTAAAGGTTACACTTTACTGTCGTTTCATCAAATGTTAAGAAGCCTAAACAGCAACATTTTTTGGAAAAAACCCATCATGTATAGCAAAACCATTCTTTAAATTCTTCTTCTTGTCGCTTGGTCCGTAATGAATTATACAGCATAAAAATGGAAAATTGAATGTAAATTGAAAAAATAAATGTATTATGCTAACCTGCAAACAGTAACAAAATTTATTAGCTGAACACGGAGTGAGCGTAACGAGTTTCCCCTTAAGAGACATAGAGAAGTATATTGTTTGCATCTGTTTGTACCGCAACATAACTCAACTTTCCAAACAAACTTTTTACATTCTGTTGTTGGTAGATTGGAATAGAGTTAATGTGCGAGTAAACATAAGGTGACCCTCAACCATCCTATTTTGTATTTTTGCATAAAATTTGTTACGAAACGCTATTTCGTAAATTGAAATTCGGCTTAAAACTGTTCGCGGACACAGCGCTCGCGATTGAAATCTAAACATTTTGTGTTCGCCAAATTTCAAGTAAAATTACCCAAATTTTTGAGAACGAAAATTTGTCGATTTGATTGTGATGTCACTTTTCCATTAAATTTGTTAGCGAACACTGAAAAATCCAAATTTAAAAGGCAATGCATTAGGGAACAGAATATTTGCGATTTGAAATCGTCGAAATTCTGTTCGAACACTAGATCTAATTTCTGGCACTTGAATTTGATTTTGCCAATTTTCAGTCAGCGAAAAACCGAATGAAATTACGCCCTTTTCCGTAACAAAAGTTTGCGACTCGATATCGGTAATGACAAAATAGGATGGTTGAGGGGTCATCTTAAGTTTACTCACACATAACTTAGACTACAGTTTAGAAAAACTATGTATTTGCTTGCTATGCATTGAATATATGCGTTAAGTACTAGGAGCCCACAACGTGGAATAATGGTACTGAAAAGTACAATTTTTCTTCAAAGTTAAAATTTTAAAATTTCGTAATTTTTCGTCTGTTGGTCATTGGGCAAATATTAAGCGTAGTTCTATCATTTAATAGGTCGCAACATGGTTTTAATGAATTGCTTGAATAGTGTCGTTATTATAGGATCTTGAAGTCCGGCTATGGAAGCTCATTTGAAAAACTCAAACAGCGACTGAATAAGACTAGCTGCATTCGCTCCATTTCGTCTCAACGCATGAATTATAAGTTAATTTATATAGGTATAGTTATTCTAAATATGTAAAGGGGAAAATGGTGTATATTGTGTGTCAAAAGAGAGATATTCCATCTAAAAGTACAATTTGAATTTCAAAAATAATGTTAAAAATATGCATTGCCCAAACCAGATAAAAGAATGTACAGCAAACACACAGAAGTACTAATTTTCAGCTATAACAGTTATATTTGTAACACAAATTAACACGTTAACACATGAAAGTGTATATATATTCTATTTACAAACATTATAGTAATTAACAAATCAAAATCCGCATTTCAGAAATATAAACATGCATGTGTGACAATAATACATGAAGTGATATTTATGCATGGAATCATAAATATTAAATCGTGTGCGCTTAAGCGTTCGTGCATACATATGTTTTTACAGATGTTTGTAATCAATAATATATTTCTAAATATTATATATTAATCAATCAATGAATATGAGTATGAGTATTAAAATGTATAAGGCGTCCAGTGAATCCAAAAATACTTTACAAAAGTGTAAACTAATCAAGCAGTGCAAATTTTTCAATATGTATATTTAAAAATCTTACACATCTCAATATGTATTTGAGAATGAATTTACCATATTAAGTATTGAAAATCCATGTTTTGAGCACTACATAAACTAATCCGAATCCTGCCGCGCGGTTTTCACCCACCTTATGGAAGATCCCGTACTTCGTCTGGAATGACAGAAAGTTTGCGATCACTACCGTGATCTCTGCAAACCTGAATTTGGGTGTCTAAAAGAACTTGGGTGTCTTGGAAATGGAGGTGCACTTCAAAGCAGACGGCCAGCCGATATTCCGCAAAGCTCGACCAGTGCCCACTGCGCTGTAGAAAGACCTGACCGAATCCACAAAGGCTCATATTACCAAAGGAATATGGGAAAACTCAATTCAATGATTATGGCACTCCCGTAGTACCTGTCCATAAAACATTATTGCCTGACCAAGAGAAGGCTAAAATATGTGTTCGTGGTCACTATTCCTGTACGGTTAACCCACAACTCCCACGTCTTCCGCAAAAGCTCATGCGAAAGCACGGAGGTAGATATCGCTTCACAAAGAACGATTTGGCTGATGCATACAATCAGATCAAGTTGGGAGTCAAAAGTCGTCGACGCCTGGCTCTGAACACTCACGTCGGATTGTTGCTTCAGAATCGCCCACCGTTTGGAATCAATTTTGTATATGGTTACTTCCAGCAAGTAATGGATCAACTTACTCATGATCTCCCTGGTGTGGTCATTTACCAGGACAACATTCTGGCTGAAGAAAGACTGCCCAACAGCACAAAGAAAAGCTCCGTCGCCTTCTGCAAAGTCTCATCGAAAAAGCCTACGATGCCGACAGGAAAAGTGTACTTTTTCTCAGCCCTGGATCGAATATCTTGGATACATTCTTTCACCAAAGGACCAAGCGTCAACGACTTCAAAATACCGGAACAGAAAGATGCCTTAACATTCCGATGGTTCTTTGGATCAGTTTAGTTTCTATGCAAAGTTTCTGCCGGTTGACTTCGCAACAATTGCAGAACCGCTCTGCCTGCTGATCAGGAAGAATGCTGCATGGGTCTGTAGGAAACCGTACAAGAACACGTTCCAAAAACTAAAGCAAGTCTTGTCGACCGACAAAATCCTGCTACACTTCGATGAAACGCTGCCGTTGGGCACACCCTGCGATGCACCAAATAGAGTGGAAGCTATACTGTTTCACTGTTTCCCCGATGGATGCGAATGCCCGATTGCCAACGCCTCCAAAATCCTATGATAATGCCAGCGAAACTATAGCCAAATCCAGAAGAAAGCCCTGGCCATCGTTTTCGGTTTGCAGATGTTCTACCAGTTCATCTACGGACGACCGTTTACACTGCTTATGGACCACAGGCCACTGATCGCAATGTTTGGACCAAGAAAGGATACACCGGCATTGGCTGACAGATTAGCAAGATGGTCCTTGCTTCTCAGTCAATTCAACTATTCCATCGAGTACCGGAAGTCTCCAGACCATGGCAACGTAGATGCCCTGAGTCAGCTACCGTCTTGCCAGGACGCTAAATTCGATACGGAAGAAAGTGAAGAAAATGCTGAGATGGTCTGCGTGATAGAAAACGTCAGCAACAAAGTGACTCCTTCAGGTCAACAATCGCTGGGCCGTAATCGTCCAACGATCCTATCATTGCTACCGTCATGCGATTTACTCACGAAGGCTTACCACCGCAGAAGAGTGATGAAGGTACAGAGATGCAACGCTTCCGTCAGATCAAAGACAATTTTGGCATATGCAATGGCTGCTTCATCCTTGGGAACCGTGAAAATACCAGCTATTTTCCGAAAACACGTTTTTGATTTCCTACACCTAGGATACATTGGCATGCAGCGTATGAGTACCCTTGCTCGCACAGCTGTCTACTGGCCTAATATCGCTGTTAATATCGAAGCCACGTGTCGCCATTGCGTCTCTTGTGGATAACACTAGAACAAAGCCTCGAAACCTGCTATCCACCAGTGGATGACGCCCGAAAAGCGCTGGAGCCGTCTTCACGTGGACCATGCAACCAACTTTGTGGGTTCCAATTGGATGGTAATCGTCGATGCTTACTCTAAGTATCCCTGCATACACGCAACGAGCTAAAGCTACCATCGAACTCTTGGAAGAAGACTTATCCCACTTCGGATATCCAAATTCATTGGTGACTGGTAATGCTGCAACGCTCCTTTCTGAAGAATTCCAGTCCTGGTGTTAATACAATGGAGTCGTCCATCTTAGGGGTGCCTTTTATCATGCTACGATTAACGGGGCAGCGGAACTTCTTATCCAAATCTCCAAGTAGGCTATGAGGAAGTCACAGCTTTCCCCGAAGCCCTACTGGAGTTCCTGATGCAATACTGGAGGACTCCGATTTTCCGCGGATACTCCCCGACTAAACTCCTCAGCTTCCGACAGCTTCGAACCAAGATCGATAAACTAGTCCCTTCTGGGGCACATCTTGTCCAAGCTAAATAAACCATGGATGCTGCAAAATCTCAGCGAGATGAAGCATCAAAGATCATCCGAACGTTTCGAGTTGGAGATCCCGTCTATGCGCTGTACTATGGCCCCGATGTTACTGTTCGCCCCGATGGGTCGCAGCCGTCGTCAGGCAGCGAAAAGGATCCCGGACCCTCAACGTAAAGGTTAGTCTCAACATAGCACCGCAACCACAACGCACAACCTAGCGGCGACACCTGTAACTCCAACCACGCTACCCCACGATCAAAGATGGCGCACCTGGAAAACTCACTCCCGAATACCGATCCGGAGCCAGAACACCCATCGCCCAGAACGACGTTGGAATGGAATCGGTAGACAGTCCTGAAGCTCCCATAGCCTCTCCGACGGAAACACCAGCAGCACCTGCGACATCGAGAAGATCCGCAAAGGCTCGCAAACCAAAGAAACAGTGTTCGCATTCACGGTGCGCGTTAGACTGAGCGTGGAGGTGTCATGGCGATGACGTTTCCAGATTATTCTACGAAAAAGTTGTTGTCACTGCCTAGCAGAGAATTTGTTCTCGAAACTTCCATTCTGACGTTGTTTACAACATTGGCTGAAGAACATTCTAGAAATTTCAATTTATGTTTCTCGAGTGTTGTAGCTTTTTTGAACACGATGTGCCACTTTACTTTAGTCTTTGCGTTCCAGTTCGCTTCATACTGTTGCTTGCGGAGATTCAGCTTTATTAACAACAGAATTATAAAGAAACGAACTAAATTTAATAGTTTCGCAGAAGTAAGGACATTCGTACTTTCACAGTTGCGTTTCAGCGGGGAATTGTTCACGATTAAAAAAGATGCTAATCTGTTTCGAAACTCAGAACTATTACTCGACATTTTTGACTTTTCGGATGCAGAATACCGCTAAATTTAAACAGAAACATACAATGTTCATGGAGCAACTTGCTTCACCGGAAATTACTACCTCTACGAAAATCTAGTTAAAACAAGTTTTCAAGATTATTTTCAGTAGAATATATTGCACTTTAACATAAATTGATCTAACTCATGTCACCTTAGTGCCTACAATTATTTTAACAGACTCAGATCTGTATTGTACAATTAACTCTTGAACGCTTAAAGTTGTTCCACTATAACCAGTTGGATTGACAGCGTTCTAACCAAATTCGCTGTTTTTTTATGTGGTGGCATGATTGTTGTTTTCCGTTTAAATTCCGAGGCGCCTTTAAGAATCCACGTTAATAGTTTCTGTTAAAATTCGTAGCACGAAAATTTGTCATTTCCTATTTGGTGGAGTGTACGCTTTACCACCTTTTTGAGAAGCGAAGCTATGTCATTGTACATTTTTATCATATTTATGTTATACAGAACATCATTGTACATTTAGAATATCATTATAAAAATGTTTATCTTTTATACAGTACAATATAAATAATATACTCTGTTATTCGCAATATTCAGTATTCAACAATCCAGTTTTTCATTGCCTGCTCGAGACAAATGCAAGCCATCTTTTGCAAAGTTCTGCTTTTCTGAGAATTCATCAAGTAACTTTAATAACGTAATTTTACTGTTTTCACTAAATGTTTTGATAGTTTGTTGAAGAAGAACATAAATTCTCGTAACACCTCGTTGTAGACGATTTTACTTTGAACCAAACGGCATCTTTGTTGGTGCGTCACCGGATCGTGGTAAAATCTCCAGGTTTACCAATCATTGGATATTGGTCAGTATACCGCCTTATATTTTGTTGGAATTTTTGAATAATTCTTGCTGGTTTTTGTTATTTTAAACTATCATCTTTTTCTTTGGGAGGGTTTTTATTGTTTGACCACGGCTTATCTAATGGTATATTGTTTGTACAACTTCCTGTTTGTTCGGGTACATATTCTGCTGCCCAGCAGCGGTGATCAGTATGCCGTAAGTATCGAGAGAACCGATTGTGAATTCCGCCTACTTGTTTTGCTTCCTACTTATTTTCAAATAAATCTCTTTACTTTACTCTCGAGTTTTTGTGCATACCTACACTCTGACCTTCGAATACAGCTCGCTTAAAACGACGCTACAAGTACCTAATAGGTAGACAGAATAACTGCCAAAAGATTCCATAAAGAAAATTGCATTGTTAACATAATGATTATTTTTTATGGCGCAAATATGTTTGAAGTTGCCAGTCAGCTTTGTTACGAAATTACACGACACATTATTGAAGTGTAAAAGAAAAATCATAGTTCTGTTGGGGTAAAACTAATTAATTTATGTTGACATATGTATCTTTTGATTGCAGTGGATCGATTACAAATTTGATGGAATCACCTGGACCTTGTCCGGCTTTATTTTAAACATTTTGGTCTCTCAAAGAGAAATATATTTTCAGATTTGATGGTTTCAAATCAAAATAAGCGATCATTTGTTTATAAATCAATCTAGATTTGGAGAACCATACTACAGCTAAAAATGCATAATATCTCACTGGACTATCACACAGTTTTAAATTATGCGACGAACATACGGAAACCGGAAGTTTTCTTCGTTAAAACTTGCCTGAAATTCGTTTAATTGTGGGTGTATTAGTAACTAACGTAGAATATCTTCATGACAAATGTTCACCGCGGTGTGAAATTGAATTGTGGAAACACGGGTGACATTGCTAAAATTGTTATTAAGTTCTGTGCCTGGACAATACGAAAAATTTCAAAATTCTACATATTGCGGTGATTGGACGAGTATAAAGGGTTCTAGCTTTAGATAGGTGTGAAGAAAATAGCTGTTGAATTGGCATTAATCTACTGACGGCACATTATTGTTATTCTGGAAGCTTAAATGTAGCTCAATTGGAAACCCTGCAATAGAAAGAGTTAATAGACACTAACCGCACCCGCGCTTGCTCCGTTTCCCCTCGCTGTGCGATGAAGTAGTGGAGTTTAGGAATAAACTGCGAGCAAAAGTCTTACTCTTAATCGTTTGTGAAAGTAAAGCAACAATTGCTTGCTGAAAAGTGATGATGTAACAATAGTACGGCACATAATTAGGGCTCGGTTTCAGACCATTGCCGTAGCTGGTTCAAAAGTAACGACATTTGGAACTGAAAAGAGCTTTAGTGCGAACCATTCCGAAGCCGAGTTCTTCTGTGTGCATTATTGTTTTAAGGTCTGCTACTGTAATGATCATTGCTCGAACATTGATCAAATCTAATACATTCGTGGAAGTAAACAGCTGCAACGATTGTCCTTCAAATGCATGCGTCCTGTCAAACGCGCACCGTCAATGCAATGTAAAGTACAATTGTACACCCATGTACCATCGCTGCGGCAATTGCACTTATGGTAGCTTCAGAGTTTACTATTGCATGGACGGGGCATTCGACATTACTATTGCGTTCGAAACGACGTGGATCTATGCACAGTGGTCATACTGCCTACGGTGCAAACCGTGAATTGATACCAGTTCCGCCACGGAAAGACTGCCCATTTTACATGCAGGTGCCCGCGACTAGGGTTTCGTGCAAAGATTTTTTGTTGTGATTACTTTGTAAAAAGAGCAAGTATCACAAGTTTAGTGAATTCACTTCCCACGAAAAACTATAAATGATATAATGTACGAGATTCTATTTATAAATCAAAATATCTTTTAGCTGTTTTCACGCCTTTTTCGTAAAATATAAAGTACCAAGGACTCCATCGTATACAGTATATAGTGTCACGCAATCGTTTTTATTACAAAGTATACTCTGGCTAACGAGCAAAATCCATGGAATCACCGCAATCGCACCGGAACGAAATTTCATCATGGTGAGTCTATTCTAACGTAAACACTGAATAATTTTTTAGCTGGATTTTACAAATTTTCGCTTAAACTTTAAGTTTATTTAAACTCGAATTCTTCTTTGCCGATGTTTTTTGCCGTGGCCCATCTCACCACCAATTACCCTCCGGTACTGGAACAAATGGCTGGTTAACTGACATTAACGGCGCTTCGACAGCGATCTGATAGTCGACACCAAGGTCCTTTTTAATTGTTTCACTCGCAGTTGGTCCAGTCCAAATTTTTCGTGCTGCTGAAATGCTTTAACAGCCACAAAATCAAATCAGAAATCATATGTTCAAATTAATGCTAAGTTGCTGTAGTAAAATGACATTTGATAAGTTGTCAGAATATATATGTTTTCTTTAGCAAACGTGCACATACACATATGTACATATATATGACTGCACAAACTAACCGCCCAGGTCGGCGAATTCCCAACTACCGTTACAATCATTGACTTTGATGATAATTGGAAAAAAGAGAAACAAAAATGTAGAACAACAAGCAAAGACAGCAACAGAATCCTCATGAGCTATGTTATAAATTGCCATTATACTTGTCGCCACAAGTTAATTGTGGCGAAACGAGCAGAAATTTGTTTCAACAGTCAGCGGCGAAAACTTCAGCTTGGACATAGTCAAAGGTAATAAAAGGCAAAACTAGATGACCGTATCTTTGCGGCAAAATTGCATAATGCGTTGTGCTTCTTTTCTATAAGGATGTAGATTTGGTACAGAAATTGCGTATTTTCTCGAGTTTACGCTAAAGTTCCAACGGTAGTTGGGAGTATATATACTCCTTTTCGCTAACCAAAAATTAGCAAAATAAAATTAAGTGCCATAAATTATACCTTGTGCTAGAACAGAATTTTAGCGATTTTCAATTCCCATAAATTCGATTCCCTAATGTCTATCAAAAATGGATGTGGATTATGCAGTGTTCGCTAACAGATATAATATAATAGTGACGTCACAGTCAAGTCGATCCTATAGGTAAGCTCTTGGTGTTCACCAAAGGGAAACCCGTTTAATTCAAATTCTACAAATTTCGTTCCCAGAAAATTACGGTAATTTTGATCGAATTTTCGTGAAAGCAAAAGAGCTTAATTTCATTTGCAGAGCAGTGTGGTCGCGACCAGTTTTGCGCTGAATTTTACTTAACCAAAAGGCATTCTGTAACAATTTATATGCGGAATTACAAAATTGGATAGTTGGTGAGGCCTAAGTTCACTCGCGCAAAAATTCTAAAAAGTCACATGACACATTTGCCGTTTGCAGGCATTCGGTTCAACGTAATATAAGTATTTTGTTCAAAGACATTAAACTAGAAAACTGAGCAAGTGAAGAAAATTAAGCAAATTAGTTTATTAAGCAAATTAGCAAATTAGAAAAAGCATAATTTGTTTGCCAAAATATTTCGATTTATGATATGATAGCGGATTTATGATTTATGATAGCGGACGCCTGTTCTTAACAAACATCCAATAGTCCATTCTCGGATCGCTTGCTAAATCCATCGAGCTATATGCAAAATTTGGTTTGTTAATGTCAACCAACGTGTTATTAGTTTTGCACGACATTTCATAACAAAGTTGTAAGCCACACTAAAAGGTAACTAACATCTCTGACTCTATACTGATTGCACCCTTTAGATATTCTTTGTTCAAGTTTGAAATTTGTATCTTTTTTCGAATATTAAAACATACATAGCGCAGATTGTAATCGTATGTACATATTCATACACAGTACTATTCTGCCGTTAAAGCTGCCCCAAACTAATATATATATGCAGATGGTCTCGGAACAGATTGTTGCCGTCTATCAAAGTAGAGAAGGTGGTAAGACCAAGTTTTTGTTATGTAGCGGAGATTATGGATATAATTAACTATATAAAAACTAAAGCAGGGCCTCTTGTTTAATATCCTGAAATTATGTAACATTGGTTATTTTAGCAAATTACTAACTATCGGTTTATCTGCCCCAAACTAATATATATATGCAGATGGTCTCGGAACAGATTTTTGCCGTCTATCAAGGTAGAGAAGGTGCTAAGACCAAGTTTTTGTTATGTAGCGGGAATTATGGATATAATTAACTATATAAAAACTAAAGCAGAGCTTCTTGTTTAATATCCTGGAATTATGTAACATTCGTTATTTTAGCAAATTGCTAACTATCAGTTTTCATTTTCCTTATTTTTTGCAGATATCTAGGGTCGATAAAGTGTGAGTCCACTTTAGGTGCGTACACCCGGGTTGTTCTTTTGTCAATTCAGATCATTATCGTAAATGCTGTGAACGCGAAAAAATCACTATTTTCCATTATGTACGTGTACACAATTTGCGATGCAGCAACGCGTAAGCTCTGTGTTCACGGTAACCATTTTACGATTTAACATCGCACTTGGTTGACCGCGTACAGGGAAAACGGGATTACCAATCGCCTTTTTTCTCGTATGCTATCATACACAATTAGACCGTGAAGGTAGCTGTTTGATTCAGAATGTCATTCGGTGAACACGAACAAACGCGCGAAATAGGAAAATGTGCGCGAATGCAAATTCCATTCCTTCATCACAGAGCCCATATTCGCGTTCACAAAAATGCGAATACCAATTGAAAAAATGTGAACGCGAATTTCTGTGCGAATCAATTCGTGATTTTGACAAAAGAACAATATTGGTGTATGCAACTAAAGTGGACTCACGCATAATCCACCGCTAATATATTTCTTACTTGAGCATTGAAAATTGGATGCAAAGCCTTTTTAAATACAAAAATACTTGCATCAACAAACACAGTAGTTGCTACAGTTACAGATTAGATCAAAGAAACATTAATAGATCAAAATTTATTATTTGTTGATTTTTAAAAAGAAACATTATTGTCTGAGGAATTTTAAGCTACTAAAATTCTATATATATCTGTCCCAAAATTTAAGGGGCAATCTAAATTTAATGTACATGCCTTCAGCTAAATAAACCCGCGAAAATAGGAGTTGAACCAGACTCAAGACAATATTTTCTCTCGTACGCCTATCAGACAAGTTCCTGGTTAATTCTTTGAAATATTAAATGGCTGTAAATGATTTAATACGAGTTCATTATCAATATTTTGTAGTAGGTTATGACAATCCGTTCATACCCATGTACAGGGGCGTAACTAGAATTTAGAAAAGGTGGGGGTTTAGACCTATAATAAATGGCAAAAAGGAGGGGGTCTAGGGGAGGGTCTGGGTATGTACTGTTTGCCTGCTATCGGGCACAAAAATATACACACAATAACTTGAATCAGGAAATAGACCTGCCAACTGAAGAAATTTTGAAAAAATTAGAAGATGATACAGAGCGAAGAAATTTACTTTCTTGCCAGTGACTGGTAAGTAGGATATAATTTTGTGATTTTCGCTTCCGCACATTCCTAGTTACGCCCTTGCCCAAGTACTTTTTCCTTATCCGATGATGCGATCATTTTTCGACTTACCCCAGACAAAGATTGCAGGGGCCTCCACAATGATCTCTTGGTGGTATCGGCAGACCTTCAAGGTTTATATGGCGGTACCAACTAATTGGTTGCCAATAACCGATGAAATTACAGGAAGAGTAGGAGCTACTGACGTTTACTACCTCTGCTATAAGTGCTTTCGTTATTGAAATATGTTTATTACATCCCCCACCGAGGAAACCTTGGGGGATTAGCCGATGTCCCCAGAGGGGCGGGTAGGGGGGGGGGGGGTAAGCTGACAGTAAACGAGTCACAGGATAAGAGAAGGCTCATGAGTATATATGTTAGTCATACTCTTTCACAATTTTTTGAATTCGAGTGGAACGAGAATTTTCAATTTTGACTCTGGAGGGGGGTTGAGGAGGTCCTGTCTGTGTGTGTCTCTGTGTGTCTGTCGCACCTGGATCTCGATAACGGTTGGGCAGATTTTGATGCAAGATAGCTCATTCGAATCGCAATCGTCGATTTGGGTGTAGTGACTGAGCCCGATTTTTGAATTTTTTCCCGCGGGAAAAGTTATGGGGCAAAATGCGTCATTTTGGCCCATTTTTCGGGCACCTCCTCCAGTTTTTGCGACTTTTCTCAGTAAGTAAACGAGATACCCGCAAACTAATAGGTCTATTCCATGTAGCTTTACCTAGGCTTTCCAATGATATGATAATGTTTTTCAACTACTTCCCAATCTGGAGTCTATAAGCTTATAGTTATCTGGAGTAAATTTCATATTTGGTAAAAAGTCGTGGGAAATGCACCTAAATGTGTGTTTTTTGTTGCTTTTAGTGTCTTATATGGGGTTCTCTGGGCCAACAAGCTGATTGCGAGTGTCAAAAATATTGTGTGACAAATATTTTTCACACTTCTGCTTCATATTTGGTATGAAAAATGAGATTTTTCTCAAGTGTCGGTTTAAATTCTTTAACGTTCTTTTCACGGTCAATTTAGGGTTTTATTGAATTATTAAATTGTTAGTTGATTGTTTTTGTACTCGTTGTATGATGTTTTGTCTACTGCATACGTTGGCTATCAAAAGAGGCGGTCGTAACTATGACTCATCACTCGCGGTTATATAATGCTGCACCTGCGTACTGTGTGTAGGCTTTGTTTGTGTGTGCTTTCTACAACAGACTTCGGGGGATTGTTCTCACCACTCGAATTCTTGCTCGCAAGCGAGCTTCACTAGTTATAATTATCAGTTGATTCTTACAAATAAAACTATCAACGAGTATTAGGTACAACAGGTATATATAGAAACGTACAAGCATTTGGATCACCGCCTGGAACATAGGTCGTAAAAATGCTGAATCGTTCCTGTCTTAGCACTTCAGATTCAGGATTAAACGGGTTACAAGTAACCTGGACGGTGGCGTGCGATCGTCCTGGTATGATGCCGACTGCTGGATTTATTTTGAAACGAGCGTTGTTTGTGGTTTTAACCTAAAAAATATAAAACTTATGGCAATGGATAAATTGTTGATAAAATGACACAAAGCGATAATAATACCATACTTGTATAAAGCTATAAATAACTATTTGTGCCGCATGTGGACAATTCGCTGTTTATGCTTAGCAATGAAATGAAGGTGTCTTCATTTTGAAAAACTATCTTATATTTTTTAAGATATTTTGACTGATTATTGTAAAACTGTGTCTAATTAATAACGGTTTCGCAATAATATATGTATTTGAAAATGTGTCTACTATATATATCTACCTGAATCTAGCTTAACCCAAGAGTTCAGGGTCAGCCTGTCGCTCGAACTCAATGTCCGCCGCAACGTCCTATCTTTACCCTTTCTTATCAGTTCCCTAAACGGATTCGACCGCCATAATTTCAATAGTATGACGATGCAAACCGGATATAGGTCTCGCAGCATTGTCTATTTATAAGACTGAAGAGACCATCCTGGCGGCCGCTTCTACTTATAAGATGAATGAGCCAAAAATATTCGACTTGGAAAGCGTTCACTAGGTATGCGTAATATGTGGCCCAGCCACTGAAGCCGGCGCCTTCGCAGAACAAATGCCAAGGGCTAAATGTAACCGGTGCTCATTCTCAAATGAGTTTTTTTATGCGGGCGAATCTTGTTACGCGCAGTAGTTTTCACCTGAAGAAGTTCTCAAAAGTGTTACTGCGGCGTTCACGTTACAATGTCCCCAATGTTTGGAACCTTTGTTCCCCTGTAGTTCTAATCCTACCGTATAGACAGTCGGGGTGACACCCACACTGTAATTCAATTACCGAGGGTGTACCACACACCCCTATCTACTACACTTTTTCTTGACAGTGTCGTACACACCCTTAGCTACCAATTCGGTTCGAATTAACTATAACAGACACCGTCTGTAGCTATTGTGGTTTATTAGTCAACTGTCCTGTGTAGTTTTTCTTCTAAATTTACGATATTTGTATCTAGCCCATATGAACATTGCTCAAATTATTCCGAACACTGTCAATACAACTGCCAGAAGACACGGTGTGTCTGACACTGTCGACAAGTGGTAATACCCGTAACTAGCTACCTTTGAAAAAATTTAATAAGAACATGGGGTGTCTAAGACACCCTGTTATCAACAGTGTGCCTGATACTGCGTGATATACATAGGTTCCAAACGTTGGAGACATAACGTGAACGCCACATAAGTGCTGCATGACCGTCGATTTGACTGACCAGGTCTCTGGTCTGATCGCGCTGTGGCATAGTTGCAACTCCGTCGCGATGCTGACGCCTCTATTTGATCATAGAAGTTTTCTCAGCACGCAGAACGCAGCATGTGCTTTGGCGATGCAACACTGTATTTCAGGATTGACCGCTAGCGGTAATATCACTGCCTAGGTAGCAGAAACTGCTGAACACCATCAAGCGTTCGCCATTACAGGTAATCAAAAGCACGGTGTAGCTGCAACAGGCATTAACCTTCGTGTAGCTTGAGTTGATAAACAGGCCGACGTTCGCAGCCGCTGTAGTAAGCCGGTCTAACATGAGCTGAAGGTTCTCCATGGTCTCATACAAAAGTGCTACGTCGTCTGCGTAATCCATGTCTATAATGGCCCTTTAAACGAACGAGTACACGACATCATCTGTCTGGTCTGAGAATGCGTGGGAGATCACCCAGTCGATGGCGTAGTTGAACAAAACCGGGACACGAGAGAACCTTGTCGAAGTCTGGATTTTACCAGGGCGGCGTCGCTGTCCTCATTATGGATACGGACCTCGGAAAACGTTGTAGCGTACATCCATTTAACATTAAGCAACTTTGCGGAAATGCCATTTGCGGCTATTGTTTTGAATAGTGATGTTCAAAGGAGAAAATCGAATGCCGCTTTGAAGTTGACAAAAACGACAAACATTCGTTTCCGATATACGATACTCTATAGATTATGGGTCATGGCTCCATCGCATGGGCACCACTCTTATATGATATGGTAAACTTACATTCACTCGTAGAAAACTTAAACATATTAATTTTGCGATGGCACGGTCGCGGAATACGATTGTACTATAAGTCGTCGAACGAGAGCACCGAGCGTGACCGTGAGCTAATATACATATATCCATAAGTACATTTTCTAGGAATATATTAACTTATGCACCAGATAAATGATGTTTCATAGCAGGCCATGTATGGTTAACCTGCAAAATAGGCTTACGATTGAGATCCAAGCTGTATGTTTTACCGTAGGATTTATTTAGTGAGCAAAAGCAAATAATTATTTTCTTACCGATTACGAATTTATTCATGCATGCTTGCTACTTTAACAATTATTGCATGAGCCTAATCCTATTTATGGCATAAACCTAATTTAATGTTCTTCCAGTTTTACATCATAATGCATCTGATGCTTCCTAGGAATTCGGCTGGAAAACATAGTCACATTCTGAAATTTGGCGGAGACTATTGATAAAAATTTTGTTGACGCAATTTATTAACAGCATATACGTTTACAAAACGCATTAATATAAGCGGCAGATGAAAACCGTGGCCTCAAAACAAAAAAGTTTATTGTTTGTTTTTAATTTTGAGAACAAATACCAGTTTGAAATATTTAAAATAACTAATGGTTATGGCATTCCGCCCAATCAGTGGATTCTTGTTTACGATCTTTTATGTGTCACCGGAGGCCTCCAAATTATACATGTGTCCGGTACTAATGTTACCCAGACGATACTTGGCTTTGCCTTGCAAAAGAAGTGGAATTTCTAAACCTTGCACCACAATAGTCGAAGATATGTGCAAAGGGAGCCTCTCCTTAGCCATTCAACCGCTAGTTACAGGTGTATAAGTTCTCGCACATTGCACACTACTGCCTGAGGAAAACAGCCCATAAACAGATGAATTTTCTACTCTACCGTTTACCCCTCTCTGTAGATAGTGAAGTTATGAATTTTGCTTTATTGAGGATTACGGAGAAAATACTTCAGTAGGAGGATTTCCGCAATGTAGATCATCAAAATTGATCCTTTACCGTAGTCCTTTCGATTACGTTGATTTGAACTCAAAAATACAACCTTGCCTTTGCAACTCGTGACACGAGCACAAAGTCATCAAACATTTTGATGAAGCGATAGTCTACCGCATAATATATTATCGGTAAATATAAAGCCACAACTTTGATTATCGAGCGAGCTACCAATTACGTAGTAAGGCAACTTTGCTATATTAGAAATTTGAAAAATTCGCATAGTTATATTAAAAGGAACAGAGGCGTTCCTCAAACCTCATCAGTCGATGAATATATATAGCCCATCTCTTCTTATGTTAAGACCACTGAGACACTTTACCAACATACCATACCCATTTTAGGTTGATGTTATCAATAGATATAGGCGTAAATTTCCTTAAAGGTGCTGCACAAAGCCTCATATTATGAATTGCAGGACTAAGATAAAATTAGGATAAGAAATAAAAAATAATTGTTCACTAGATAGTATGGCTGCTATTTTATATCTGTTTATCCTTCAAAAATCTTATCTTATCTTACTTTTAAAATGTAAGAAAAATAACTTTAATTATTTTTAAAATACTGAAAACGCCAGCCGGTTCCTGTTTGGTTAAATTTGTGCCTCGCAATGGCTATATATTATTGGAAGCCTAGAAGTAGCGAAGGCATCTTGTCACTGAATGGCACGGATGAAACGTTTAGAATAGGTAAATATCGAAAATATTTTTAACATTTAGCATTTTATAAACTAAACTGATGTCCCAATCTGAAATTATATCTAATTGTATAATATGCATGCTATATGTTACAAATATTTTCACTATTTACCTGCATCAAACATTTCATCCGTGCCATTCAGTGACAAGATTCCATGGCATTTTCTATGATTACAATATCATGTAGCTCTATGCGAGGCGCAAATTTAACTAAACAGGAACCGGCTGTAATTTTCAGTATTATAAAAATAATAGAAGTTTATGGTTTCTTATATTTCAAAAGTAAAAAAAAGATGCTTGAAGAATCAATTGTTATAAAATAGTAGCCATACTATGTAGCGAACAGTTTTTTATTAATATTATTTCATACATCATATACCTTATATGCGATCGGAACTGGCTCTTCGTTCTTTATATTGATTGCTTGAAACGTTGGATTGTCAAAAGGACCAAGAAAAACAAGAATGCACGCTGGGTCAATAGTGGGTTCCACCTGGGGTACATTGGCCATTCCTAACTATATCTACAAAGAGTATAATAAACGAGTAGTTAATGTTAAGTTTCACAAATTCAGATTTAGATTCCCAAGTTTCATGTTCAGGATATCATATTTGGAAAATTTTCTTTGAATAGAACTCCAGTACGTAATAAATGTAATAATATAATGTCGCTAAATCATAATTGAACTGTGTCATTGCAATAAAATGATTTGTTTATTGAGTCATATAAATATAAACAGGCAATGTCATCATTTATAATTGATCAAACCCAAATCTGGTTATCAGTTTTATTTCTTTTTACAGTGTGGAATATCTTAGAAACAGTGTCGAATATGCTCTATCGGAATATACGTTGTATGCTGTGAACATTAAGATTATGTATTCCAAATTAATACCTTAAATTTTTTAGCGAACAATTTCGCGAAAATACACCATTCCTGTGTTAACCCATCAATGGCGACTGGCATCAAATTACGCCAGCGCACGTTATTAAACGTTGTATTGATTTTGTCATATGGTGTATGATCGTTGTAATTCGTTCTCTTCGCGAGGTTACTTAAAAGCCCTTGCATACAAATTGGGCCTTTTCGAGTCTACCGCATGGACCAATGCCTTTTTCAAAAAATTCCACACCATGAGCAAAAATAAAATCTATTTTTCTGTACTAAATGAAATTATTCGGCTATAAGACCATACTGTTACATGGCTACTGTCTCAAAGCGGTTTTATTACAATAACGGTTATGGCATAGCAACGGATGGGAGGATATTCACAATAAATGGTCCACTTTAAAACTGAAGGGGGATAAAATTAGTCCCACAAAAATTCGAATTACTGGGCCTTGATTGCGCAAGGAAAATTACTAAGTGTGTGCAATTTATTACCACCCACAAACTTTCAAAGTACTGAGCAATTACTGTGTTACAAGATAAGCATCCAGGAAATTACTGGGCCCATGACATTTTGCAGCCCTGGAAATTTTCAGATTTGTGAGTACTATGAAGCACACAGTTACTTTGGAAAAATGTTTTATCTTCTGTGGTTTTAAATTGATCATAATTTTTTTAACATTAATTGTGTTTAAACATTGGGACATAGTTAAAACGGACCAAGCAAAGCGAGCGGAGTTTCCACCGAGGGCGCCAGGGAGAAATCATGACAAATTATTTTGTCTGTCTGGGTTGGACGGATTGAGACAAATGTTTTATGTTCGATAGCAAAAATGACGATGTGCCTTTCAGGGACACAGCTCCGACTCCATCTACCGGGTCAAAAGGCAAAAACAGATTTTTAAAGGATCTTTGCAAAATCTCGCCACACGAGTAACAATGTTTGCAAGCCCATACTTCGCCATGTTGGCTTCGTATCGAAAAATGGACACCGCTTTGAGAATCAGCTCATAGAGATATACAACTTTGCTTTTATTAAGTGTTTTTGTGATACCATTCTCGGGGCCGCTGTGGGCCTGGATGTGGTTCGTCGACACTGTACCAGAAATAGAGATTTTTTAATTTTCGCCGTGTTGTTGCTTGTTTTATCTTACAATGAGTGCCTATTACGTTACCAAGCTCGTTTCATACGATGGTTTTGCTGTCTAGAGTCCAGCCTGACTATATTATACTTTTTCATGGAGTTTCAAGAGTTTTACGGTCGACGATCCCAAAATGTACGACGTTTTCATTTGTGTTATCATGTACTGTGTGCAGGGCATCAAGAATGGTCTATATATAGGTATTTCTGAAAGCTGAATACAAAGATTTGGTTATACACTAAACCATCAATATATATTTCCGAACATTGTCGAAACTAAAGAATAGAAAGGCAAAAGCATTTATTTTGCACAAAAATTTACGGATATCTCATTTGTACAAATTTCACATTTACGACGTCGAAATAGTTGACTCTATTTGACTCAAGATGCTTTAGCAAGTAACCACTTTTGTGCATTCATCCCAATTTTAAGTTTGGCGTTACAGATTTTAAGTTACAAATAAGGCGTAAAACATTTTCCTGGACAGAATACGACTAAATGTTGGTGATCCTTAGTATCGTTGCACCGAATGGCCGATTTAAAGTACAACTTTGAAAAAATTACAAAGATGTGAAGCGTGTCTCGTTCACTATTAAAATAGTTGAAAATTAACCCCTGCTAACACTTCCTGCATGAGTAGCGAGTGGCGAAGGCATCCTGCAGCAGAATGGTGAGGCAAAAAATCGAAAATCAAATCATGGATAAATTAACTCTTTCATGACCATTGATGTAAAATTGCACCGACGTGCATTGCGAAGTGTTGTGTTAACTGAATTTGTGGCGAAGTGCTTGCACACGAGTTTTTTCTTTGTTAATGCAGCAATTAGTTACGTTATCGAGCAACAGCTTTTAGGTAACGCCACGGTTTAGATTTAGACCGAGCGAAATCATGCAATCTGGGTTGCATTTTTAGCGTCAGCACAATTATGTGCTATTTTTCACAATAAACAAATCAGAACTGAAATTGTTCGATAAAAAATATTCTTATCTTAGCGGTTGTCTTAAATAAAAACAGTGTGGCTTAGTATTGTCGTCACTGGTATTATCTCAAATATGTTTAGGACAGATTTAAAACAGAAATTTTGACACAGAAAATTTTTCTGAAAGACGCGGGTGCTTGGAATGCTATACAATAAGCTATTGGACGTTTCTTGTTTATTCTGCTTGCTCTATACATATTTAAGATGCATTTTAGTTTACTACAATTTACATAAAATATACTAGCGACTATGAAAAATTACCTAAAACTGTATGCAATAACGACAGCGTCAAAACATGATTGGCTATAACAGCGTAATGCAAAAACAGTGACAAATAAATAAAATAAAATAATAACCGGACCCCGTCGCATCGGTTGTTCTTTCGAGAAAATAGCCCGAATTGAAGACGTAAATATATGTTTTGACCAGTTTTAATCCACCACAGTTTTAAAAACACAAATTTTAAACTCTTGCAGCATTACAATCGCTCATGTATTAATAGGGGCCGTTCAATAGGTACCAGAGGCCAATGTAACCCTTAGCGCAATGGCCCTAAATTAGATAAAAGGCTGATCCTTTAATTTCCTGTGTATCCTTACTTCATTGCTGACACAGTTTAGCTTTTAAAATATGAATATGGTGTACATGTATGTTGCATGGTCTTTGTGCAGTAAAGTAGTACAGATATATCTATTCCATCTGTAGTTTTTACAGCACGAAGAGCACGATACATTAATAGTTATAGCACAGCCATCGTGTGTTAAGTGATTTGTACGACGGTTGTGACGAGTTCAGACGAGTGCGTTAGCACGAGTTTGAACGAGTTACATAACAGCTAAACGTGCATTAATGCATTTCGATGCACGGCTTTAACTATATAAGCTTTGTTACAATAAAGTATATCTGAATTTCGAAAGCTAAACTATGTCACCGTTGTGCTTTGTGCACTAAATTCGCGAAAATCGCCGCTTTTGTACTGAGGATACAGTTGTGTTGAAAAGAAGAATAACACATAAGTATAATTTTGTGGCAAACATATAGTCCATTAGTTGTGCCTTTTACCACTTTTGACTTTGTCTTTGCTAAATGCGCGACGCCGACGGTTTAGTGACATCTGTTTCTGAATTATATCTTGTGACACTTATAAAATGGCAAATGTTTTGTTATACTGCTGGACATCTGGATTTCCTATTCAACTTTTTCAACGGTTGTTTTTGCGTTTTTAAATAAAATTTAATTAAACCAAATAAAAGTAATTATAAATTAAATAGATAAAGTTTTATTTTCACGATAGTTGAAAATCCGCCACGCATGACGCTTAGTATGTTTTATAAGCGGCGACGTATTCCGGCATTAAATATAGTTCGGAAAACTCAATGGGCATTTATTGAGTATTTTGATGGGTTGGTCAAATGATATAGACTTATATTATAATACATTTCTAGTAGTAACCGAAAACTCAACTCCTGCCTTTCATTTAGCGACATTTAAAGAAGAAGGTTTATAATTTTTTTTGGAAAAATCCGAATTATATATTTTTCTAATCTCAAAATGTTCCAACGTTCATTACAACCGATACGGCCATATAGATTGATATAGAAAACGCGATTGCCCATGCGACTGAGCGGATTTTGTGCGGTAATTCGCCGACATATACAATCGAATGCAAAATGCGACAAATTGTGACCAGTGCAAACAAAATTCGTGCATTTCCCGGCGCCGGTCCAGTCATTGTCCAAAATAACGAGATCAGAAGATACGCAGGTATGCCTTCAATGTCGTTCAGGTGAGCACTGCAAAAAGCACACATTACCAATTATGTATTGATGTTAAAGTGATCAACCGATACTTTCACATCGGGGTTAATTTTTTAGTACAACATACGTTGCCAAATCTTTTTTAGCACAACACACGTTGCCAAATCTTACTAACATAAAGATGCCGTCTTTGAAAAAATTATTAGACCACGCTTTCGGTTAACACTTTGGCCCATGTCAACTTTAGGGGCTGAAGTATAATGCATGCCAAGCCATTCTTGATATATAAGATTTAGTTTTAGCCTAGGGGAAGGTCTCTATATGAGCCATGTACTAAGGCTAAGTCATGAGCTGCCGCCGCCCGAACCCCTCCTCTAAGCTGTTCTTTTGCTAACGCTATAACGTCCGGTCCCTAAAGTTGACATGGGCCAACTCTTTGAGAAAATATCGTAAATTCAACGTAGAATATAGTTATACAAATTAAGAAAGTAAAAATTTCAATGTTTAACGTTTAAAATTACATTTGAAAAGCTTCCAGCGCATTCCCAAATACATATATTTATATATATGTGTGTATGATTTCGCTATGTTGTTCTTTTTTCGCACTTTTTTGTTAAACTTTGTCATATCTCTTAATAACTATGAAATATATATAAAAAACTTGGAGCAAAAGCTGCCCAACTGTATAAACATCGCGATTTTTTGACCATAGACTCTGCTCTGGCAGCTCACATTAAAAGTTCTTTCTGCACCCTGGGTTGGTAACAAATGCTGTCTTAATATTCTTTACCGAAATATCTAACGAGATATACAGAACTATATGGCCGGAATATGTAATTTTCTTACGTGAACAATCACAATGTCATATACACGATATATTCTTACCTTCTAATACGTTCAACTGATTGATCTGTTCGGACTTTCCCGAACATCTTGGCATCTTCTTCATTCGCAAATACCTGTAACAATCACTTATAGAATGTGTAGTAGATAGATACCATAATGGAGATTGTTTGCTGATCAATACATATCTGCGTGAATGTTACCATAAATATTCATGAAAATACAAATTCTTGAGATCATGGTCAACTTCAAGGTACAACTAAAGATAAGGCACGACACGTGACCTACTCAACGGGAAATCCTATGTCACAATTACTTTAACATTCTGTTATTGAGATACAGTGGACCGTCGTTAGTGTCTCGATAACCCTAACAGCCATGAAAGGTACACGAGTTATTGTACCAATAAAACTTAAGAGCAAATGTACTGAATTAAAATTTTTGTCAGAGACTTTGCAGAATTTGTATCAGTTAATAGCCAAACATAGCATTAATAAACATATATACCATTTTTCACATTGCTTGTTCTATCTACCCATAGTTGTTGTATGTTCATTGTGCTAAATCCCTTGATCTAACACAAAAATATTGCGACTTGAAATTATTTTTACTTCTCCATACCCATTTATGCACATTAGCATCAACGTGTAACGATTGCTGCATTGCCTGCGTTTTCAGTATGGTGTTTGCATGTGCTTTGTTATTAATTCACTTTGCGACGTTCCTCAGACGGATCCGAGCAACAGCTCCGAGATAGCTCAGTAGTTTGTTTGTTTTAGAGGTGAGAACGAGCTTTACTTTTCAGGCTCGGCTCGTTTTCGTTAAACAAAAAACTCGGCTCGGCTCGTTTACCACATTTCGATAAAAGGCTGTGCTCGGCTTGTCTAATTTTAGTGAAATGAAAAGCTAGGCACTGCGCGTTTGACGAAAAAGTAGGCTCGGCTCAGCTTGAAAATGCTTGTTAACAAATTCAGAATTCAAACCCGTCTTCGGCAACCTATGCAGTTTTAATAGGCTCGAAGTTGCAAAGTTGCCCACACAAGGTAAACGCTCACTTCTCATGTTTACCATTGGAATAATATGTTCATCAGCTTCTGCTTGGCTAATGGTGGAGTGATAACATTTGAATATCTAAAATATGCATATGCAACTATTTTAGATGCCTGGATTGACTTAAAATACTAGATATTTTAGTCATTTCGTCGATTTAGGGACGAACCTGTATCCTGTTAAAGCCTATACAGTTTATACAAACATTACTCGCTCATCAAATATGACCAAAGTAAGAAAAGTGGTGAAATGCACTGCAGGCCATTTATAGTCGATCCTCAGATATCTAGCAAGTTGGTCATGCATGTATGTATATATAAACATACGTAACCAACCAGCATGCACATAACCGTAGAACGGCTGCAAGATGTACTATATCTTCCACTTCCCACCAGATTTTTGGCATGGTACAGCTCCACTCCCCAGATTTTTTGCGATTGCGCCCTTGGTTATACTACTGGTAACTGAGTAACCAGCATGCAGATAACCGTATAACGGCTGCAAGATGTACTATATTCCCACTTTCCAAAGATTTTTGGCATGGTACAGGTCACCCCCCCCCAAAAAACATTTTTTTTGCGATTACGCCCTTGGTTATACTACTGGGACTAGGACCTCATGCATGTATGATTATAGTGCAGTTTGACGATAATTTGTTTGACGGCACGAAAATCCGTTTGTTGGTTCAATACTAATGATGTCTGTCTACATGGGCTTATCTTCTGATAGGATAACTTGTTGCTTCAATACTAATGATTTGTTTGTTGATTCAATATTAATGATGTCTGTCTACATGGGCTTATCTTCTGATAGGATAACTTGTTACAAACAATTTGCACGCTCTATTTTAAGGTATTTACTTCGATAATTATGACTTACTCCATGCTTCACCCGCATTATACTTGTAAGAATTGACATAACCAGCAGTTTCATCAACAGCAAACAAGAGTAAGTGGCATAGTAACCCCAAACTTGTTCGTTGAAGTCAAGCTTCATTTTTTTTATTCGCCTACGGTTAGCTGATAATTATAATTAACTTTTGACAAAAATTTTTGCGTTTAATTCATTTGCTGAAAATTTAATGCATAAATTAATACAAGTTCGCATCAAATATTTTGCGAAAGCTGCAGTTTGAATGAGACTGAAATTTGCAGCATGCATTCAGACTGGATAGCAAAAACAGTCTCGTAGTTTCCACATGTTGACCAACAATATAATATATACAACGACACTTTCGTGAGGTAAAGCATAAAACAGTTTTTAGGTAAGCATAAAACTCAAATATTTCATGGTGAATGTCATAAATTTCAACACAGTTTTACCAAAATGTTCAATGAAAAATTAAGATACATTTTATGTATTTTTTCGCCTAAATTATACTACTCGTTGACTTTGACAGTTATAGTTGGACCACTGTATAACTGAAAAGAGATAAAATTTATCGCCCAAAAATTAAAACTACTGGGCATTGGCTGAGCCTCCAAAAAGTACCCACAGATTTTCAAATTACTGGGTAATTAATGTGTACTACGGCCAGCATGAAGAAAGTTACATGATGTATGTGCATCGACTTTAGCCACAAAATTTTCAAAATTGCGGGTTCCATGTAGCACCCTCTCCCTTCAGTTTTTAAAGTGAGTGATCTATTGCCAGCTTGGTTGTAATAAAAGTTGATTTTTTAATGAAGAATACACATTCATCAACAAAAGTACAACATCAAAATAATAGCGGTGCGTTTCACGCTGTCCGCATGTATTTCATGGGGGACATTTCATTTGTGCTTCCGGTTTTCATGGGTTTGTCCCCCTGCATTTCATGGTGGAAGAATTTACCCCCCTTATAGATTTCAAAAAATCTTTAGGTGCCGAACGTTATAACTTAGAAACAAAAACAGCTTACTGGGGAGATTTGGAGAAGGTGGCAGGCCGCGGTGCGTTTCGAGCTGTCCGCACGTATTTCATGGGGGACATTTCATTTGTCCTTCCGGTTTTCATGGGTGTGTCCCCCTACATTTCATGGTGGAACAATTTGTACCCCTTATAGATTTCAAAAAATCTTTAGGCGCCGAACGTTATGACTTAGAAATAAAAACAGCTTACTGGGGAGATTTGGAGAAGGTGGCAGGCCGCGGTGCGTTTCGCGCTGTCCGCATGTATTTCATGGGGACATTTCATTTGTCCTTCCGCTTTTCATGGGTGTGTGCCCCTGCATTTCATGGTGGAACAATTTGTACCCCTTATAGATTTCAAAAAATCTTTAGGTGCCGAACGTTATAACTTAGAAACAAAAACAGCTTACTGGGGAGATTTGGAGAAGGTGGCAGGCCGCGGTGCGTTTCGCGCTGTCCGCATGTATTTCATGTGGGACATTTCATTTGTCCTTCCGGTTTTCATGGGTGTGTCCCCCTACATTTCATGGTGGAACAATTTGTCCCCCTTATAGATTTCAAAAAATCTTTAGGTTCCGAACGTTATAACTTAGAAATAAAAACAGCTTACTGGGGAGATTTGGAGAAGGTGGCAGGCCGCGGTGCGTTTCGCGCTGTCCGCATGTATTTCATGTGGGACATTTCATTTGTCCTTCCGGTTTTCATGGGTGTGTCCCCCTGCATTTCATGGTGGAACAATTTGTCCCCCTTATAGATTTCAAAAAATCTTTAGGTTCCGAACGTTATAACTTAGAAATAAAAAACAGCTTAGTGGGGACTTGGGGAAGGTGGCAGGCCCTCAACTTAGGTTTATGCTTAGCATATGGTTCATTTAGATACCTTAACTTGCGCTTGCTATATTGAGAACGACATAGCTTGAATTTCACTTGCGCCTCTGAAATTTGGATTGTCCTCAATAAAGCCACGCGCACTACTATATATTTGTAGCTAGAAATAGGTATGGAATTTTACAACCTCCATTTACAAAAAGTACAGACCACAAAATGTTATTTCAAAAGTGGCTTTCAACCTATAATACCGCTGTGACACGCTTCACTTTGAAGATAAATGCTTCCATTTGAAAGGCGAACTCCCTACCCATGTATACTTTGAAACAGTATAGTTTGTTTTGTGGTTACGTTTCACATAAAAATTATATTAATGCATTCACGATGCATTGCGCGAAAACACTTAAAATATTACAACACCTACTTCACAATATACTTTTCGTTTATTTGCTTAAATTATTTTTCATGCGATATTTTGTGTTCTAAATGTTTACATTTTTTATCTACGGTGTATCATTATCATAGTTCCCAGAGAACACGTCGCTGGAGAATTCTACCCAGGACAACTCGCCGCCGCACAACTCGTACCCGGACAACGTGTGCCCGGACAATGCGCGTCCGGACACTTCATTCTAGGACAATTCGCCCCCGGACAACACTTCCGTGGATAATTTGTCCTCGAGGCAGCTCATTCCGTGACAAATTGTTCTGGAAATCATCGAGCGATCGTGATGTACGTGATTGAAGGCTTTTCCAGGTCAAGAAAGGCCACAAGGATTTACCTTTCATCTGACGGTGTCGTTCGATCAGACAGCGCGCAGCATCAATAGCGACTGTTTCTCCTACACCTTTGACAAATTCACCAAGAGATTGAACCAGGTCACCATGTCACCGAGCCAGCGAGTCATGTCGGGTAACATCTGTGGCTGGGACACATAGTCACGGTGTGTAACTCCGTACTAATTCGGAATCTGGGAGCACTCTCTTCAGCACTGTACTTAACGTAATAGAAGTGTGTTTTGTCTTGTTCCTTATCTACTCATCTCTACCACAGAGACACATAGGAAACTAAAGCGCACTTAAACAAAACTCTGCTTTCATTATTGCTCTAATTTCACACTAAGACGCCACACATAATAATACAAGGGTATTGGGATATTTTGTTGGGTAATTACGAAACAAAATTTAAAGCATTCACAGCAGTATTCGTTCCTATTTACACTGTTTCATATGCTAGCACTTCCGAAGTGTCTGCAATTATAGCGTACAAACGACGATTTCAAACTATAACACAAAACTTCCGAAACACAGCCATGTGGCTTACATTTCACTCGAACACCTACTTTTATTTAAGATTGCGGAATTTGGCTAAAGCCCTACCAAGAAAGCAATTTTAATCCGTCTTTATACTCCCAATAATTTGCTAGGCGCGAAGCCGCGATTTGGCAGCAATAGATCAGAGTTGTAGATCAGACGGTTACACTGTACTTCCAGCTGTTTGTCCAGCGATAAGTTGGGTTTTGTTCTCTCGTTGTTGCCACCAGTTGGTTTTCTTTTGGAGTGGAGACAAGTTGTCTGGGGATGAATTATCCGAAGACTAAATGCCCGCGGACAAATTGCCTCGGGACGATTTGTTCGGGGACGGACTGTCCGGGAACAAATTATTCTGAAGACAAGTTATCCAGGGCTGAATAGTCCGAAGACGAATTGTTCAGGGACGAATCGTCCAGTCCACCATTGTCATAGGTTTCTTGTGCGAATGATTTTAGTTACGATCACGACTATGTAATTACCAGACCCATGTGACCGTATATACGATAGAATTTCAAAAAATTAAAACGTTCTAAGGAAAACAAAAGAGGATGTCGTTGATGATGTCAGAACAGTATATTAATTTAGATGCTGCACTAAAATTGTTGCATTGGCAACATCACTTAGGATTCATTTGGTTTTAGACAATTATTTGCAGCAAACACCGACACCGAGATGCAGTTATTAGTATATATATATACAATAAAATTAATTCAAAAGAAGAGATCAAAAAACGAACTTTGCTAATGCAGCATCCTGTGGAACATTATTTCGTTTTTAATATCCGTCAAATCTCTTAATACAAATTACCTGGTGAATGAATTTTTGAAATCTTATGAATAGACTCGCTGTTGCATCAAATGTTCTCTTTTATGAAACACCACCATTTTTATCACGAACAACACTTAGAAAAACTAACACCGCTAACACTTTGTCATTGTAAACCATATGCGGGTTTTGCTTTTTGCTATTATAAAACTTGAACGGGGAGTCGAGTCAGAAAACGGCAATATAATTTGATCAGAGCCTTGAATTAAAAGTTACAACTACGAGGCCCTGCAGTTTTGTAGCTATGGGTGAAAATTAAAAATACCCGTCATATTGGGTCATTGGATATAAGCAAATAGAAAATACCACGATTTTAAACCATGCTAAAATGGCCGATGAAATAACTTTAACGATGTATAACCGGCGTGCCGTTTCCTTCTATCAGCGTTATAAAAACTGGATCTGAAGATCTTCAAGAAGCCTAACTTTTCAACTTTTCTCTAGTTTGTTTCATTTGGACAAGTTCTGGGTGGGCCATTAAGACATGCAATATTTCGAGATTACTGAATATATAATATAGAGAGAAGTAAAAGTCATACAGGAGGATACCTAATCAAACATCGGCTAAGATAACCCTATTTGGCATAGATAAAGGGTGACTAACACGAGATCACAGTTATATGATGTATTTCAAACTCCTCGCTAAACCACAAATCGTGCTCAGCGTGTGATTAGATTGGGCCATTAAGACATGCAATATTTTGAGATTACTGAATAATATAGAGAGAAATAAAAGTCATACAGGAGGATACCTAATCAAACATCGGCTAAGATAACCCTATTTGGCATAGATAAAGGCTGACTAACACGAGATCACAGTTATATGATGTATTTCAAACTCCTCGCTAAACCACAAATCGTGCTCAGCGTGTGATTAGATTAGGCCATTAAGACATGCAATATTTCGAGATTACTGAATAATATAGAGAGAAATAAAAGTGATACAGGAGGATACCTAATCAAACATCGGCTAAGATAACCCTATTTGGCATAGATAAAGGGTGACTAACACGAGATCACAGTTATATGATGTATTTCAAACTCCTCGCTAAACCACAAATCGTGCTCAGCGTGTGATTAGATTGGGCCATTAAGACATGCAATATTTTGAGATTACTGAATAATATAGAGAGAAATAAAAGTCATACAGGAGGATACCTAATCAAACGTCGGCTAAGATAACCCTATTTGGCATAGATAAAGGCTAACACGAGATCACAGTTATATGATGTATTTCAAACTCCTCGCTAAACCACAAATCGTGCTCAGCGTGTGATTAGATTAGGCCATTAAGACATGCAATATTTCGAGATTACTGAATAATATAGAGAGAAATAAAAGTGATACAGGAGGATACCTAATCAAACATCGGCTAAGATAACCCTATTTGGCATAGATAAAGGATGACTAACACGAGATCACAGTTATATGATGTATTTCAAACTCCTCGCTAAACCACAAATCGTGCTCAGCGTGTGAGTAGATTGGGCCATTAAGACATGCAATATTTCGAGATTACTGAATAATATAGAGAGAAATAAAAGTGATACAGGAGGATACCTAATCAAACATCGGCTAAGATAACCCTATTTGGCATAGATAAAGGGTGACTAACACGAGATCACAGTTATATGATGTATTTCAAACTCCTCGCTAAACCACAAATCGTGCTCAGCGTGTGATTAGATTGGGCCATTAAGACATGCAATATTTTGAGATTACTGAATAATATAGGGAGAAATAAAAGTCATACAGGAGGATACCTAATCAAACATCGGCTAAGATAACCCTATTTGGCATAGATAAAGGCTAACACGAGATCACAGTTATATGATGTATTTCAAACTCCTCGCTAAACCACAAATCGTGCTCAGCGTGTGATTAGATTAGGCCATTAAGACATGCAATATTTCGAGATTACTGAATAATATAGAGAGAAATAAAAGTGATACAGGAGGATACCTAATCAAACATCGGCTAAGATAACCCTATTTGGCATAGATAAAGGATGACTAACACGAGATCACAGTTATATGATGTATTTCAAACTCCTCGCTAAACCACAAATCGTGCTCAGCGTGTGATTAGATTGGGCCATTAAGACATGCAACATTTCGAGATTACTGAATAATATAGAGAGAAATAAAAGTGATACAGGAGGATACCTAATCAAACATCGGCTAAGATAACCCTATTTGGCATAGATAAAGGGTGACTAACACGAGATCACAGTTATATGATGTATTTCAAACTCCTCGCTAAACCACAAATCGTGCTCAGCGTGTGATTAGATTGGGCCATTAAGACATGCAATATTTTGAGATTACTGAATAATATAGAGAGAAATAAAAGTCATACAGGAGGATACCTAATCAAACATCGGCTAAGATAACCCTATTTGGCATAGATAAAGGCTGACTAACACGAGATCACAGTTATATGATGTATTTCAAACTCCTCGCTAAACCACAAATCGTGCTCAGCGTGTGATTAGATTAGGCCATTAAGACATGCAATATTTCGAGATTACTGAATAATATAGAGAGAAATAAAAGTGATACAGGAGGATACCTAATCAAACATCGGCTAAGATAACCCTATTTGGCATAGATAAAGGGTGACTAACACGAGATCACAGTTATATGATGTATTTCAAACTCCTCGCTAAACCACAAATCGTGCTCAGCGTGTGATTAGATTGGGCCATTAAGACATGCAATATTTCGAGATTACTGAATAATATAGAGAGAAATAAAAGTGATACAGGAGGATACCTAATCAAACATCGGCTAAGATAACCCTATTTGGCATAGATAAAGGGTGACTAACACGAGATCACAGTTATATGATGTATTTCAAACTCCTCGCTAAACCACAAATAGTGCTCAGCGTGTGATTAGATTGGGCCATTAAGACATGCAATATTTCGAGATTACTGAATAATATAGAGAGAAATAAAAGTGATACAGGAGGATACCTAATCAAACATCGGCTAAGATAACCCTATTTGGCATAGATAAAGGGTGACTAACACGAGATCACAGTTATATGATGTATTTCAAACTCCTCGCTAAACCACAAATCGTGCTCAGCGTGTGATTAGATTGGGCCATTAAGACATGCAATATTTTGAGATTACTGAATAATATAGAGAGAAATAAAAGTCATACAGGAGGATACCTAATCAAACATCGGCTAAGATAACCCTATTTGGCATAGATAAAGGGTGACTAACACGAGATCACAGTTATATGATGTATTTCAAACTCCTCGCTAAACCACAAATCGTGCTCAGCGTGTGATTAGATTGGGCCATTAAGACATGCAATATTTCGAGATTACTGAATAATATAGAGAGAAATAAAAGTGATACAGGAGGATACCTAATCAAACATCGGCTAAGATAACCCTATTTGGCATAGATAAAGGGTGACTAACACGAGATCACAGTTATATGATGTATTTCAAACTCCTCGCTAAACCACAAATCGTGCTCAGCGTGTGATTAGATTGGGCCATTAAGACATGCAATATTTCGAGATTACTGAATAATATAGAGAGAAATAAAAGTGATACAGGAGGATACCTAATCAAACATCGGCTAAGATAACCCTATTTGGCATAGATAAAGGATGACTAACACGAGATCACAGTTATATGATGTATTTCAAACTCCTCGCTAAACCACAAATCGTGCTCAGCGTGTGATTAGATTGGGCCATTAAGACATGCAATATTTCGAGATTACTGAATAATATAGAGAGAAATAAAAGTGATACAGGAGGATACCTAATCAAACATCGGCTAAGATAACCCTATTTGGCATAGATAAAGGGTGACTAACACGAGATCACAGTTATATGATGTATTTCAAACTCCTCGCTAAACCACAAATCGTGCTCAGCGTGTGATTAGATTGGGCCATTAAGACATGCAATATTTCGAGATTACTGAATAATATAGAGAGAAATAAAAGTGATACAGGAGGATACCTAATCAAACATCGGCTAAGATAACCCTATTTGGCATAGATAAAGGGTGACTAACACGAGATCACAGTTATATGATGTATTTCAAACTCCTCGCTAAACCACAAATCGTGCTCAGCGTGTGATTAGATTGGGCCATTAAGACATGCAATATTTCGAGATTACTGAATAATATAGAGAGAAATAAAAGTGATACAGGAGGATACCTAATCAAACATCGGCTAAGATAACCCTATTTGGCATAGATAAAGGGTGACTAACACGAGATCACAGTTATATGATGTATTTCAAACTCCTCGCTAAACCACAAATCGTGCTCAGCGTGTGATTAGATTGGGCCATTAAGACATGCAATATTTCGAGATTACTGAATAATATAGAGAGAAATAAAAGTGATACAGGAGGATACCTAATCAAACATCGGCTAAGATAACCCTATTTGGCATAGATAAAGGGTGACTAACACGAGATCACAGTTATATGATGTATTTCAAACTCCTCGCTAAACCACAAATCGTGCTCAGCGTGTGATTAGATTGGGCCATTAAGACATGCAATATTTTGAGATTACTGAATAATATAGAGAGAAATAAAAGTCATACAGGAGGATACCTAATCAAACATCGGCTAAGATAACCCTATTTGGCATAGATAAAGGGTGACCAACACGAGATCACAGTTATATGATGTATTTCAAACTCCTCGCTAAACCACAAATCGTGCTCAGCGTGTGATTAGATTGGGCCATTAAGACATGCAATATTTCGAGATTACTGAATAATATAGAGAGAAATAAAAGTCATACAGGAGGATACCTAATCAAACATCGGCTAAGATAACCCTATTTGGCATAGATAAAGGGTGACTAACACGAGATCACAGTTACATGGTGTATTTCAAACTCCTCGCTAAACCACAAATCGTGCTCAGCGTGTGATTATCGCTTTATTTTAATTCTTTCCCACATATTGTCATACATCTGGTACAGCGTACATTGCGAAGTAATATGCTGACCGAGCTTTCGTGAGGCAGGAGATTACTTGTGCGTTGTTATTCACCCACTTTGCGTGGTTTGTTAGGGAACAACACAATAGCGGAGTAGTGGTCAGCGTTCGAGGTTCACACACCAAGAATACAAGTTCAATTCGCCGCTGTGGAAAATGTTTCTTCAACATTGCACAAACTACACGTTAAATTATGCTGCATGGTCGAAATGCCTGTGGTGACTATTTACAGAATTAAAAATTGACAATGAAATCTATATAACACAATAATTAATTTCCATACAGGTAATATCGCAAAACAGTTGAAAATCACATGATTTTTTGGCCCTTTATGTGTGCGAATAAAATGTACAACTGGTAATAGCAAAATAGTGCTATATCGTAGTTATATTAAAACATCCACCTTCGTATGATAGCGCGGCGCAAGTTACTCGCATAAAGTTTTAATAGTTCGTATTGATAAAAGACATTTCTATCACAAAAGTAAATAGCCTTTTAAATAATTATATAAAGAATACGACGCATCTATATATTACAACGAAGTAAACTAAACATAGCCATGTAGATAGTAATAATAATCTTTGCTAAGCTTTTACCGTTCATAAAATTTGACACGGGCATTTTCTTGGCTTCTGGAACGAAAAGGAATTGCACTGTATATATTTGCCATGAAAGATGAAACTTTCAATACATTGAATAGTTTTGGTTGCTCCACAACGTCATCTATACATTAAGGATTGCGATACTGAGTTTACACATTTCGCCACTTTATGTTAATACGTGCGTCATTATCGTTATCCGTAAATGATTCAAGCAGAAGCTCCGAGATAGCTCTGTAGCTAGTGTACCAGTAGTATAAACAATCGACTCTCTGTTTAGTTTCATAAGATGCAATAACAACTTGTACAGCAGGGTCCAGAATCAAATTTGATTTGAGTATCATAGAAATAAAGCTGCGTTTCAGAAGCCACTTTGGGAAAGCGGAACAAGTATATATATACGACCTTATTCAAGATCACCATAGCCGTTTTTGCAAAGTTATTGCCATGTATTGAACTATTGGGATGTTGTTTTCTTGTCGGTATTCACTGGGTTGTCGTAGAGCCCAGAAACGTGGAACTGATTGGATTATTATAATAGATATAGAGTTAGATCTGCAAGCAAAAACGTAATTTCATAAAACGTGGTATATTAAAGTAGCTAATACAAATGTGATTGTTCAGATCACGTCTTCTTTACCATTTTGCTGATTTGCAGGGTCACTGTGGTCGCATACCGATTCAACAAATGAGCAAACTCGTAAACAGGGCGAAACTAGGATTCACGAGGCCCCTCTACGTGGAAATGTGGCCCCAAATGCCGCAATAAAACCTACCTGTCCTTCAAAATTTAACAAAAGTGTTTGCCGCAATTCAACGAACCTTTTCTTTCATTAGAATAACTTCCTTTGCGCTTTTTTCTACGCGAACTTATTGATCAGTTCTTCGTGATCTCGATTTTTTGCTGCTTTAAATTATACATAAATTATAGTCAGCTTGGATAGCCTTCGTTGGCTCATTGTCAATCTTTTAAATGTGTTGATCAGTTTCAACCTCGAAAAGCTGCGCACGGCGCTTGCTACCGTGACACACACTTAGATTTATGCTAATGCGCGCCTGTACTCCAGATTCTTTCTTTTCATGTTGGATCCGTTGTCGTAGGCTTGGCCTTGACAATCCTGAATGTTCAAAGTACATTCAGTTGCTTTACGAAAGCCTGTAGGAGATGCTGTCCAGTGGCTTTTTCAACGTTCAAGAATCCGAAGCGCTCGCAAATGATCAATACCGTCATAAACACCCGACGTAATTCAATATGATCGACTGTATTCTAGGTGTCTTATTAGTCTGTGACAGTGTAATAAACTTATCCGTTGTGCTTTTTAAGCTCAATAAAATGTCGCACATTGTTTAAAACTCCATTACTCTACGCAACTCACCCAGGGCGCTTACATTTAAGCAATGTGGGCCTAAAAACTGGGGAAAACTAGCGCTGCTTTTTTCATTCTGCTGGCGATTTAAACAATTATAAATCTTAAAGCGAACCGGAAAGAGTATCCATTGCCAAAATACGAATACAATATGAGCACTACTTGTGGTACTGTTCAGTAAATATTTTGTTGCTGCGATGTCTGACACAGATTCCAGATTTTTCCTTCCCAAAAATACCGGACTTTTCATTCCGAAACTCGATATTCGAGTTTCTGACAATTCCAGATTTTCCCCACCAAAATGTTCCCGAATTTTCTGTTCCCAGAAAATTCCCATTTTTCCCGTTTCCCGAAAATACCGGAAATACAACTCCCAAAAGTTCAGATTTTCCCATTTCCCGACTTTCCATGCCAAAATCTGCGAACTTCATTTTCCCGTTTTCCGACTTTTCTTTTGCAAAATTCAATTTTCTGCCTCCAAAAAATTCTGTTTCCTCACTTTTCCTTCTCAAAAAATTCACGATTGATTCTTCTCCATTATTCCCCCAGCCCAAATTTGGTCAATTTTGAAGATACTGAGCTGATTCTGGTATCAATCGATTCAGCTTTTGAGACAGTTCAGAAAATACTAATTTTACCCATATCCCTGAAATTTTTTTTTCGATTTTTGGAGATCCTTGGAACCCAAAAATTTTTCTTTGAAATATGGCCAGGTTTGGTACAATTGACTCGGCTTGATGGGAGAAATCCACTAGTGTAGTATATTGAAATGTAAGAAACAGTTAGAAAGTTATGAGAACCGAAGTAACCCACCCAGATGGTGATACGCTATAACGTTAGAAAATTTGGTTTGGTGCCAAAATTCACGATTTTCCAATTTACCGACAATTTTTGATTTCCAATCCTAATTTTCTATTTCCAAAAAACTTCTATCTTTTTCGTTACCCACAATTCGTGGGTTTTGCTCCTCGAAAATTCTCGATTACGTTTCTCAACTTTCTACAAAAATATTTTCCAGTTTCCCGAATTTTCCATCTTAGATATATCAGAAGTTTGTGTTTCCAAAAATTTCAATTTTCCCGTTTCCCGACAATTATTTCGGACTTTTCCTTCTCAAAAATTCCCGTCTTTTCCTTCCCAAATTTTCTGTTATGTCAACGTGACTCGAATTTTGCCATACTTTCAGCAAAACATCTCGACAACCAGAATAGAAACTTCACAATAATCCAGCGCTAATACTAATTTACTAATATCATAATTTAATACTAATACCAACTTTTGTCGCTCACTATACAAACACGTTTATTTTAATACAATTAAAAGTTGCACAAAAATTCATTTATAAAGTATGAATACGATAAAGAAGCATGTTTAGAGTAGGTAGGTACAAAATGCTACAGTAATAAATAGTACAAAAGAGGCTGCTTCTAAATGTAACAGAGCGACGGGCCATGTTACCGTCAGGGGCCGTACGCTATATAGCTATATTTGCATTATACCGATTGCACACAACTGATAATGTTACTAAAATTGCGTCTTGCATGAACTCAATTCCTATTTCATAGGTTGAACTATAAGGAGAGTAAAGTCATTATTTAAATCCAAACAATCTTATGTGAAAGATTAAAATACGATAAGTGTATTCGTCGAGAAGCGAAAAAGAAACTTAGGTAAGAATTAGTTGCTTAGCCTCTGCATTTTTACTATTTAAAAACGATCGAACGCTTAATATCCTAGAAATATTTCTGGATAAAAAACGCATGCATGACATCTTGAATTCGGAACCGGAAGCGTTAGCACAACTCCAGCTACGAGTGGTACCGTTTAGGTCTAAAAAATTGTTTCTTTACATGAAAAGCTCCAACTAATTGACAACAAACATAACATTACATGGAGTTTGTGATAAAAATCAGAGGAACTCCAGAGTTCAGATATTAAGAAAACAAGCAATACACGCCCGTTCCTATTCTAGTACGCCAAATATGGACAGACGCCTAATATGGATACATTGCTTCAAAAATTAAACCTCAGTAACAAAAACTACACCCACCTAAGAGACAAATATATACATTATAAACCGTGTTAAAATTTGTCCAGTTTTCGACAACGTTGGCGGGTGACAACTGACAATGTTATCTGCCACGAGATATCACCTGTCCATATGCGGCGAAATTTCTTGCACGATATAGGTACATATTCATTTCCGTAGTAATGCTACACAATAGTGTTGGGTAACGCACGTGAAAACAGTAGAACGAAGATTAGCCATGCCGTCGGCCAGTGAACGACAACGAAACAGTGTGAAGTTTCACTGGCCGATCACTGTAAATACTACTATACAAGTCTAAATACTAAATAACCGCAGTATGAAACATAGGGCGCATTCATCGTATAAGCGAAGACCATTTGATTTTTAAATTTGAGTACACTAACATAGTACTGAGACAGCAACCGCCCATAAGAACGTATTTGTTACTGCCTAAAATTCGAAAGTAAAACAAACATCTCAAAGATCTAGCTAAGATATACCTCAATTTGCTAAAACCAAATGAATTATTAATGATTTACCTTGTCGTACACAATATCGCTTATGCTTTAGCCATAATTGCTGAAGGCAGGAGACAGTGTCGCAACAAGCTTCACTCCAACCAGCCGAGCTAAATATATGAAGAACAATGAGTTGTAGTGACAAATCCACAACGTTGTTCACCTAGATACTCACAATTAATAATTATTTAACAACTACAGGGAACTAAATCATAGACCAATCGGTAAATACACCGATTTCTAACTCGAAATATCGCCCCGCCACAGAAACGACCTTCACAACAAATCAACATTTTAGCAAATACTACTCAGTTCCCACCATATAAATTCGCATATATATCAGTACGTTTGTATATATGCTTTATTTATAGATATACTATATATATTTAGTAGCATCCGTTTCGTGTAACGGACAAAATATTTAACACTGATTTGATGACCATTCCCGGTTATAGATTTTGCGTATAGTCCATTCATATAGCCGATACAAATTTAACTGACCGCTGTTTAACTAACCACCACAACCAGCTGCTGCTAAGCATGTGTCTAGCCACTTCAAGACTAGACCGAAGCACAAAACCAAATAAGATTTATATTTCTATCTCTTTGAGATTTCAGCTAAATGTATAAATTGATACAGTATCAGTTATTGGAAGGAAACTACCATAACACGCTACACAAATTGACCAGTTGTCAAATCAAAAATAATTCGTCGCTGGCACCGATATTTTTGATCAAACAACTTGATACCAACAAGAAGATGTCAGAGACAACAATTAATTAACCTAAAGAATTACACATTGTAATTGAATTATGTAACACTGAATCAATTAATATGTGTTTATTTGTAACTGTCATTCCGCTGGGCAAAGGAGATCATAGACCATGATAAAATAGGGTGTTAGACAACATGAAAAACATACAAAACTTTGTTTCTTTAAAGTTTACGAAAATGAAATGTTAACAAAATTAAAGCTTCCATGCTGTCGAGCAAATTGTACAGTTACGGACAGAAATAAAAGCAAATGGTTCGCTAAACAGTCCCAAACTTATCGTTAATAACAAAACAGTTGTTATAATTTTTTACACACAAACTATTCGCCAAAAAATTGATTATATTTCTGTACGTACCTGATATAAATTGCCAGATTTATTTAAAATCCACATGGTATATACAAAATTTACAAATTTAGGAAAACTTCAGTAAACAAATCAAATTAAATTACGACAAAAATATTTCGTTAAATACAAAGAAAATTACTAATCCTCTATAACGTTATAATTAGATGGTTGGCTAATAATGAGGTAACAGTTTCTTAATAAGCTACCAATGCCACCAATCAATAAAATGCGAGTAGCGTAACACGGCCTGAAGGGTGAAATGGACTTAGCCACAGCAGTGACATCAACTAGATACTGCGCAGAGACGGTTGGGGTGGTAGCATTAATCTAATTTTACTTAGTAAAAATTGCCTACTTTCATGCGAATGGCATCGAAACTGTCGGGCAACATCGATGAAGTCAATGATGCCATCCTACATCATGGAATATCAACGTATGAGCTAAATCGGATTGGTTTTAATAATGGGGTTGGCAGCATTAATCTAATATTTTACTTAGCAAAAATTACCTACTTTCATGCGAATGGCATCGATACTGTCGGGCATCATCGATGTGGTCAATGTTGCCGTCCTACACGATGTGGTCAATGTTGCCGTCCTACATCATGCAGTGTGAACGTATGAGCTAAATCGGATTGGTTTTTAATAATCGGGTTGGTAGCATTAATCTAATTTTACTTAGTAAAAATTACCTACTTTTATGCGAACGGCATCGGAACCTGTCGGACAACATCGATGTGGTCAATGTTGCCATCCTACATCATGCAGTGTGAACGTATGAGCTAAATCGGATTGGTTTTTAATAATCGGGTTGGTAGCATTAATCTAATTTTACCTAGTAAAAATTACCTACTTTTATGCGAACGGCATCGAACCTGTCGGACAACATCGATGTGGTCAATGTTGCCATCCTACATCATGCAGTGTAAACGTATGAGCTAAATCGGATTGGTTTTTAATAATCGGGTTGGTAGCATTAATCAAATTTTACTTAGTAAAACTTACCTACTTTTATGCGAACGGCATCGAACCTGTCGGACAACATCGATGTGGTCAATGTTGCCATCGTACATCATGCAGTGTGAACGTATGAGCTAAATCGGATTGGTTTTTAATAATCGGGTTGGTAGCATTAATCTAATTTTACCTAGTAAAAATTACCTACTTTTATGCGAACGGCATCGAACCTGTCGGACAACATCGATGTGGTCAATGTTCCCATCCTACATCATGCAGTGTAAACGTATGAGCTAAATCGGATTGGTTTTTAATAATCGGGTTTGGTAGCATTAATCTAATTTTACTTAGTAATAATTACCTACTTTCATGCCAATGGTATCGAAACTGTCGGGCAACATCAATGAGGTCAATGATGCCATCCTACATCATGGAGTGTCAACGTATGAGCTAAATCGGATTGGTTCTTAGTGTGATAAGTTAAATTCTGTAATAACATAGTACATCTTTTAGCTTATACGCCTCCAGCCCGTAAATTGTTAATTTTAGAAAGAAAGAGTTAATTTTGGCACTACAGCACTAGGTTCATCGAGACGGTTAAAGATCGCCATTAGAACCATATTCAAGAAAAAAATTTCTTGGATTTCTATATATACTATTCGATTAACTTAGACCCAGTGGTATCAAAATCAACTGAACGTTTAAATTCACAGGTTAGAGAAGTTTACTTAAATGACCATAGCTCCTGAACCCATGAATGGAACGAATGGATTTTGAACATTCGACTCAGCTCGTCAACGCGGTTCGAATAGTATATTAAATTATACATGTACTGAAATTAGATCGGGCTGGCGACCATAGCCGAAACGACCCAACAAAATTAGGATAGATTTAGCACTAAAATTATAGTTTGCCCTGCTGTTTGCTCATACAAGCGTTTACTTCACCGATACTACTTCAGCATACGAGCTACCTATGGCCAGGTCCACTGTTAAAACTTGAGTTGAATCGGTTTAATTATAGCCTATCTTCAAACGATAATCGAAAAAACGGCCTAATGTTAGCGCGAAGTATGGCACTGTTTGACCCCAGCTCCCGAACAGACGGATATATCCATACCGTAGTAATTGTAGACGCGTAGGTTTAATCACACCCTATAGAAAAAAATTTTAGCGAAATACCCGGCAGGTTGTTGAATTACTAGAGTTGAAACTAAATTTTAAGAATTTACATAGTTATATAATGTATATATTAGAAGCACTAACCTTGTGATTTTTTAAATTTTAATTAAAAAATTGAAATTTTTATTGTCGAAATTGAACATTTTGTGGTGTACCTTATTCAGTATAGTACGTTTCACAAGCTATGTATTATTTCTAGGTGACACCTATCCTTACCTACAGCATGACATTATGCGTGGATGTTCATCTTTGAGTTTAGAAGTTACAGAGTTGAAACTAGTTTTTCAGAAATAATGTTTGCTATTAACTAGGGTAAACACAACGGTAATAACAGTCTGTTTTCAATACGTCTATGGCGTTTACACAATTATGGCAGAACAAGCTACTTTGTTTGTTCTTTTATAATGCGTGAGGCCACTCTAAGTGCGTATACCAAGGCAAAACCACAAATTGATTCGCGCAGGAATGCGACTTCACATTTTTGCCATTGATATTCGTGTTTTTTGTGTTTGCGAACATAGGCTCTGTGCACATTTTTCCATTTCGCATGTTTGTCCGCGTTCATTAAACGACATTCTCAATCAGACAGCAATGTTCGCTGTCTTATACAGCAGAAGAAAAATGCGATTGGTAATCGCGTTTTCATTTGTACGCGGTCAACCAAATGCGATGCTAAATCACAAAATAGTGACCGTGAACAGCGCCTACGTGTTGTTGCATCGCAAATCATGTACGCGTACATTAATGGAAAATCGTGATATGTTTGCTTTCATCGCTTGTACGATGGTGAACCGAGTTGACAAAAGAACAACCCAGGTGTACACAGCTAAAGTGGACTCATTCATAATTACTTCCGCATATTTTTATAGCAAGATATATGTAAAATTGATTCCTTTATTGAAACCTTGTAGCTTGTAAAATTTATAGTTTAATAAGAAATGTTTGTTGTTAAACATTAAAATTGAAAGAAAAGTATCACTGCAGTCTATATGACGGTGTCTTAACACTACCGGTTATCCGGTACCCATGGTGCAGGACGTAAACCCAAACCACCAACTGCTATATTGATATTCTAGAGTCAGATCATGCAAATTAATGATCAATTCTGTAAATGGCAAGCATTCCATGATGCTGGATCTATAATTTATATCAGCAAACAATCAACAAGCAATCTACCAAATTTAAACGAACTGAATGAAATAAACCAAATTAACACATGTAGCTTCAAAGAACATGCTATTTTTCATAGTTTGCACTATCTAAACCAGAACAATATCACAGCAGCACACAGTGCTTGGTCAGCTTTGTACCACAAATCTCTGCATCGTAAAAGGGAAAATTCAAGAAATGTCCATACCGGCAATTTTGTTAAGCTTTTTAGAGCCAACTGCTCCACCAATGGGAATACTTGAGCCTAAAATGCTATATATATAATATATATATAGGCACCGAGCAACTGACCTCACTGCAGACCGTATATTGGCAGTGTTGAGAGGGAAATACAGTTTCTGTTGTAAAAATCCGTTGTTATTGTCGCTGTTGCTGCTGTTAACTTAGCGCGTTGGATATTTTGGCATGATCAAACCAATTAACTCAAAATGCTCACGAATAATATAACCATATTGGCATTTGTAGAAGAACTGACCTATCTCCTTATCAAACGTCACACTGAATGGCATATGGGTTTTTAAAACTCTGGAATAAAGCGATTTACAGCTTGTGTCGAACTCTATCAACATGACCATGAACTAAGATATACGGTTCCCTGAAACATATCATCGTAAACATATAGCAACGATAGGTACCATTAATCAACGCCAAAACAGGATCTAGCTATACAAAACGCCTTAGGTCTTACTGCAGATATAGATTATAGCTCCACACAGATAAAGGGCCTGGAAGATATATGTTTCTGTGCGTCGACCCACAGACGCTACACTCATGTGTCCAAAAGCTATGATAATCTAGCACATTTTATGCACAAACACTCACTTTCCTCAATTTATCCACGCCTAAAACAGCGTTTCCCCGTTCTTGAAGCCTTAGAGTCCAAACCCAACGAGTGTGTACAACATAGACAGCCAGCCAGCCGCATCAATAACCACGACAACGCCATATTATAATTTCATCTTTAAATTTAAACTTTTGGTCATCTCAATTTATTCTTTTAGTATATATTACTCGCATGCCTTCAAACTGCTTTAACTTACATATATATATGCATCCACACATAAACGATTATGTATACATTAAATACATAGATACTACGTATTATATACAAACTTATATGTATATACCAAACCCTCAGTCAGTCGTTTATTATTCCTAGTTTTATTTTCTAAACCACAAGAACAACCAACTAAGCTGTATCGTCGTATTCAGGCAAAGCGCTATTTCTAGAATATGTGGAAACGTGCCGCCGACGACAGCAACAACAATGACCGCCTAAGCTATTATCATTAAATCTATCCCTCAATCGTGCCCGCAAGACAGTGTTCTCAATTTCCACTAGCTCCGCTTATTATTGTACCAAAGGCTCAGCCAGCACAGAAGTCAAAACTAACTAAAACTTTTACCAGAAAACAATTCCAAAACCTCTTCTACTGAGCTCTATCTAATATACATACCAACCAAATCCATATTATACAATATCATTTATGTATGTTCATTCGAAATAAACAGTGTTTCAAATTATACTTTCAAATTGATAAAAACACAAAACTTTTCAGTGTTATCCAGGTTTATACAAATCGGTTGAATAATTATTTAACAATCACTTTTAGAGTTCACAAACACTAATAAAACACTTTAATCCAGCCGACATAGGCAAGAACCACCTATGTTATTATCCTAATTGGCACAAACAACTTTGCAATAATTCAACAGCAACACCATGTTTTCAGTTTTCTGCCAGCGCGTCATGTAACCCTAAACAAATAGGCAGGTGCTGTGCTTAAAAATTTACATCTAATCCTCAAACGTTCTAAATTCAATTTTTTGCTATTCATGTTTCCTTGTTCATTTTTCAGGTATGCTTATATACAAAATAATAGAAAGTAGATTATGAAGGTCGACCCCGACGCCGACGCCCTGGCTTGCATCACCCAGGATCGCGAAATCCTTGAGCATGTATGATTACATTATTACATTGTGCGTTTGGTCAATACAATTAGGGTCTATAGAATGTTTCTAATAACAACCAGTGCTCGTCGTTGAATGTAATATAAATGAATACAGAAAAAACCTAACCCAAAACATTAAGCTGTGCTTAGCTTTTTAAATTCTGAACAATAAATGGAGATGTACGTAGTAATGCTCTGTTATTCAAACTCTAGAGACGATTTTGAAATCCATGTCATACTTGATAAGCTGGTTACATAAATAAAATGCACAAATATTCTTACTCACTGTATGAAGCAAATTATTTAGTAAACCCAATGTTGAATTTGGATGACGAAATCAGTTGTGCAACAAGAATGAGTATAATACATTTTAGTTAATGCAAGCCCAAATTCATTCCAGATAAGATAAAATATGGCATCAAACATGGGATAGAAAAAGTTTTCAAATGCTATCAGCATTGCCGTAAATAATTTCCTGATCGACAAAATTGGCTATGAAACAGATTCGGGGACGTTTGGAAATGTTGGGAAACCCCGTTTCTTAAGATTAAGTAAGGTAGTATTTAGGAAAATGTTTTCGTCACTATTATGACTTTAATCTACTGACAGATGATGAATAAACTGTACACGAAAGCAGCTGCGACATCACGGCGCTCCCGTCGGTCTGTGATAAATGATACTACTCTAAAATTCAGACTATCCAACTGCTGTCAACTGCTGATTCGTTACTGTACATTTCCCGTAACGTTCATGAAAACACAAACATAACCTGCAATTATTGCCGATACATAGCCCTAGTGAACCTAGGATGCAAAAACGTTCAACCTCGTGCAACAAAACCTATATATATTTCTAAATCAATTTAAACGTTGCAGCACAAAGATCCTTTGTCGTTGCTGTTACTTAAAACTATATTGCAGAGCGTAGTGAAGCATAGTTGTACCTCAAACCCCATAACACCAGAACCGGATACTTAATCGAAAAACAAAAAAGAGGCATCGGCATTCACAATTTTACTATGAAATAAAACCAGCCAGAAAAAAATTTGAAAGTTAAGAATAAAATATCCTTGCTTCCGTGAAACGGGCCAAATAACTCTCATTTTAACCTCTGGCCAATACCATGGGGGCGACACCGTATCCCCGTACCCATGGAACCATAGGTCGCAGAGCAACACCAACACCGGCAATGAGTTTCCCATGCCCAAAAACCTCCAAATGAAACTTTTCAGCCATCCACGTCAGAGCAAATTTTCGAATTTTGGGTCGAGGAACCAAGAGGGTGCCCTACCTCAAAGCCAATAACTCCAGAACCGGAGCCTTAACCGAAAAACAGAACAGTATCATCAGCATTTATCATTTTACTAAAAAATAAAAACAATCAGAGAAAAAATTCGAAAGGTAATATATAAATAACCTTGCTTCCGTGAAGGCTATTAAAACGCGGTAAATAACCCTCATTTTGACACCTGACTAGGAACCATGGTGGCACCATACCCCCGTAACCATAAAAATTAGGTCACAGAGCAAAACCAACACCGGCAATGAGTTTTCCATGCCCGAAAACCCCCAAGTGAAACTTTTCAGCCATCCACGACATCAGAGCAGATTTTAGAATTTTGGGTCGAGGAACCAAGAGGGTGACATACAGCAAACCCCATAACTCCACAACCGGAGCCTTAACCGAAAAACAAATAAGTGCATCAGCATTTATCATTTTATTAAAAAATAAAACCAATCATAGAAAAAATTCTAAAGGTAAGATAAAAATGACCTTGCTTCCGTGAAGGGTACTAAAATGGGGTAAATAACCCTCATTTTGACATCTGATTAAGAACCATGGTGGCGCCATACCCCTGTAACCATAAAACCATGGGTCACAGAGCAAAACCAACACCAGCTGTGAGTTTTCCATGCCCGAAAATCCACAAGTGAGTCTTTTCTGCAACCCAGGACGTCAGAACAAATTTTCGAATTTTGGGTCGAGGAACCATGGGGGCGCCATACACCCGTACGTCAAACCCCAAACAAACAAGACCAGATTTGCTTTTTTCCATTATCCCCCCAGCCCGCGTTTGCCCAAAAATGGTCAGATTCTGGAAATGTTGGTATTTTTATGATCCTCGAAACCTCCCCTGATCATTCCAACCAAAAAATCGAATTTTAAAAATTTGAAATTTTTTTCGATTTTTTCGGGTCCCAAGAGTTCCCAATTGGAACCCAAAAATTTTTCTCTTAAAAATTGGATTTTTACCCACCATTCGAATAGCTTGACGAGCTGAAAACGAATTGACTAGGTCCGGTAAGTGGATTCTAAGTTATGATCAAAAATGTTCGATTGCTGAGCTTCTCTTCCTCCGATGGACTGACTATAACTTAAAATCCAGTTATCGGACCACAACACCATTCGATTCAGCTCGTCAAGCCGCTTCGAATGATGGGTAAAATCCAATTTTTAAGAAAAAATTTTTGGATTCCCAAGGCATACCCTTGGGACTTGAAAAAATCGAAAAAAATTTAAAATTTTTAAAATTCGATTTTTTTGATTGGAAGGATCACAAAAATAGCAAAATTTCCAGAATATGACTATTTTTGGGCAAACGCGGGCTGAGGAGATAATGGAAAAGAACCCCAGATTTTTCCACTAAACAAGCAACGTTAGTCTATGTATGATCACAATCATAATGTACAATTTCGATGTTTTGGAAAACCATGGTCCAAAAATCAATATAGCTCAATTATTGCTCGTTAAGTTATTCGGAGAGCTTACATATGTAAAATATAGCAAAATAATAGTTACATAACTCCTTTAAAAATACACACTCAAATGTACGCCTGGCTAAACGAACTAATACAGATAGTAAAAATGTTAAGACAAATGTAGCAATACGAACGAGAAGTCATAATAAATTAGCAAAAACGGAACACTATGTTCATTATGTAAAACAGAATAAAAAAATCAGGAATAAAAATTTAATACAAACATGTAAAGTTAGTTACATAAAATGCACTTGCTCTTACTTATTGTTCTTGTCACTGCCGTCAAGTTGTAACTTTGTTTTCGAGTTTTATCTGACTTTTCGGGCATTCCACATAAGTATCTCAACTACTTTTAGTCGATACTAATTTTACTGATACCTATCAGGAGTTGTCCAATTTTAGGCTCGGACGTTGTCGTCGAAACGCCCTGAAAAAAGCGGCGACCGAACTGCGATGTGAGATTCACTAGTCCATTACGCCACTCGGCATTGTAAATTGCCAGCGCAATATGGTGTATGAATAAAAATCCATATATACTAATGATTTATTCCTGTCATAACTCAAGTTTATCGTTTATATATACAACATACAAGCCATATGCCACTGTACAACAGTGCGTAAAAGTAAAATTTTACAAATGAGCTTTGGTCACATAATTTTGCCAAGATTGTCATTTTCTTGGGAAAAGCTCAAATATTCGCAGGAGAACAAGATACTGAAACCTGCTTCTCAGGACTATATCGAAAATTTGCCGATAAACCAAACTGCGCTAAGGACGAACTAAAATTTGTTTAGCAATGCGGATATCTGAATTATTACATGCTATTTTATTATTACAGTTATTATTCGTATTTATAGTTTGCATTCGCATTTGTAGTTTGCTTAAATAAATCGACATATTAGCCGAATAGCAAAACATTTGTTTCGTAGTTAAATTCGGTGCTCGATTCGAACCCAGCTATGACCTTCCTGTTTTTTTGGTTTTTGATTTGTGTTTCGTAACTGTCTAAAATGTTTTTTCAACGACCCATTCTATGTTGTAAATCACATTTCAGAAAATTATAGGGTGCATTAACCAGGGCATTCCATACATTCACCCGTTACTTTTTCTAAATCTGTAAATATTGGTGCATTTTCATTACTTGCCTGTACAAAAGTAAAGAACAATTAAGATAAAGTGTTCGCACGCAAAAACGGGGTGAAAGTGTAGTATCTAGCGCTTCACTCAAAATACATTTTAAGCTTACTTAACATCCCAAATACAGAGCGTTGAAAATAAACCATAACATTGGTATACGGTAGATTAAAAGAGTTTATCAATGGAATAGTGGCTGAACGGTTGTGATTATTATATCTATTCAGTTTACAATTTGTAACCAACAATATTTTTTCATGCTGTGTGGCACACGTCTGTCCAATTAGGCAACATGTTTTAATCAGTCTTTCTAGTATATGTACATATAGTGCGTAAAATATGTACCAATACAGGTCATACAATTAGTTAGGTTTTTGCACCAGCGCAGACAATGAACGCTGCAAACTGCTGTGACACATTTCTCTTAAGAGACAGTAATCTTACTCATGTTAGGACGACACGGATTAAACCTGATTTTCGGTAGCAAAGCTAATTCATACACAAGTCGAGATAAAGATTACTTAATTAATTAACTAATTCATACACAATTTTAACACATTTTGCAAGATGTAATCGACTGCGAAGTCAAATAAACAATCAGTACAATCTATTCTTGCTCCTAAAATACTCTAAATTTACTACTTGATTAGATAGAAAAACGAAATTGCATTAGTTAACAAAATACATTCGAAAAAATGATCAGGCTGCAAAAATTCGGGTGTATTAATTAGATCAATTCCTTACCAATTAAAGACACAGAATCAAGGTGTGCAACAGAATTTTAAAAGAAATCGAGTAGTTCAATACTTTTAGTAAGTACGCTTTGACAGGTACGATTATGATTATTGCTGAAGATTTATCAAGCGGTGTTAGGAAAAGTCTGCCACAACTCTGTCTAATGCATGATAAAACAAAATATGTGCATTAAGTTGTAAAGACACAAGTGAAACTACACACATTTATGTAATGTAAAATATGCTGAAAATAAATTGAAGACCAGTAACATCGGAACTAAAATGTTACAAAAAATTACTGTCAAATAAACAATGAAGCAACTACAAGTAAATCCAAGCGAGAGAACTCTCGGCTCAATACGGGAATCATAAAAATGTTCAGATACAACACATTAATTTATGATGAAAATCTCAGCGGTAGCAGTTTTAGGTCATAACGTATCAACGATAGGAGTTTTAAACGTAAAGAATAAAATTTTATCGCCTGTTCTAATTATGATTGTAGCTCTAATGTATCAATAAATCCGTAAATAACATATCAAAATTAAGAAAAACATATGATAACAACCTTTTGGTTATATCAATAAAGTAAGTTTGATATGCATCTTAGTACGCACATGACAGAGTTGGTCGCTCCTGTATCGATGGCAAAGCAAAAACTGTTCACATATAGACTGTGATAACGCTTTTATCAATAATCAATTGCCTGGGATTTCACTTTCGTTCGCAGGTTTGTAGAATGGCTAAAATTTATGTATATGCAGGTTAATCAATAAATTGTGGCATTAAGTAAATTATATCATGGAGGCGCCTTGACCTGCGAATTCCCAACTACCGTTAAAATGCCAATTACCGAAACAAATGTTAAATAAATCCAATAAAACCTAGAGTCCTAGCTAGGTAAACCCAAAAGTAGCAAAAGGAACAGCTAAGGGACGTTTTCGGCGATATGATATTATGAGTTCTCCTGTTTCTATAAAGCTTATTACTTAACGCAAAACTGCGTATTTTATAAAATCCGGTGCATTGATAACCCAACGGTACTTGGTAATAATGACCAGCAATATTTAATATAAATGTGGCGACAAATTCAATCCTAGACCAAATTACAGATAGCAAATTTTTGAAAAGTACAATCTTTTCGAAAATGAACCGATACCGTTATAATCTACGTTTTGCCGGCATCAATAACTCGACATGACTTACTAGATTATTATACAAGCAGCAAACGAGCATCAATGAATAAAAGCCCTCGAGATAAATATTTCGGCGTGTAATCAGTGAAAACGGGGAGTTGATAGAGCAACTTTAAAAAACATAAAAATAGAGCATGACTCAAAGTTTGTCATGTAAATTTGCCATCTACAATGTAACGATAATTTATTACTAGTAACTCTATCGAGATTGCGGAACGTAGTGAAGCGTAGGTACACCTACGCTTTTTGCGTACACAGCCAATCAGCTCCCGATATCACATGTCGATATGCTATATGTGGATATCACACAATATTGCACGAATTAGAAAAAAACTAACACCAGCAAAAAGTTTCCCATGCCCAAAACTCCCAAGTGCAAGCTATCAGCCTCCCAGGACGTAACAGTCGATCAACCATAGCGGCGCCATACCCTCGTACCCATAAAACCGTGGATCGCAGAACAAAATCAACACCGGCAATGAGTTTCCCATGCCCGAAAACACCCAAGTGAAACTTTTCAGCCGCCCAGGACCTCACAACAAATTTTCTAATTTTGGGTCGAGTAACCACGAGGGTGCCATACCTCAAACCTTATAACTCCGGAACCGGAGCCTTAATCAAAAAAACAAAAGAGGCATCGGCATCGATCAATTTGCTAAATAAAACAAACCAAAGAAAAAATTCGAAAGTTAAAATAAAAATAACATTGCTTCTATGAAGGTTACTAAAAGGGGGTAAAACCCCTCATTTTGACCTCTGACCCCAAACCATGGGGGCGCCATACCCTCGTACATATGGAACCATGAGTCGCAGAGTAAAACCAACACTGGCAATGAGTTTGCCATGCCCGAAAACTCCCAAGTGAAACTTTTCAGCCGAACAGGCCTCACAACAATTTTCTAATTTGGGCGCCATACCCCCGTACCTCAAACCCCATAAATCCAGAACCAAAGCCTTAATCGAAAAATAAAAAAGTGGCATCGGGATTTATCATACTATGAAATAACACCATCCAGAGAAAAAATTCGAAAGTTAAGATAAAAATAACCGTGCTTCCGTGAAGGGTACTAAAAGGGGGCAAAAACCAACATTTTGACCCCTGACCCCGGAACCAGGCCCCAAATGAAAAAATGCTCGGGGACGCACACGGTAAATCGACCATGCCGGTTCGAATGAGCCCAAGAACATGAAAATCGGATAAGTCCTTCCCGCGTTATGGCCGATCACACACACAGACGGAATTTAAAAGATTTCACACCTGCAACACACAATCTCCACTACGTTTCACTACGGTCTAGTGACTGAGCTATGATTCACAGATGTAGCCAAAGCCATAACTTACACTGAATTATTTCATTTTTTGCAGATGACACTTCTTGACTAATTTCAGCAATAATATCAGCTTTCCACTTTTCAAGCATTTCTGCCGTTACCGGAATGTCGGAATTAACCTGTAATGCATATATATTTTAAGCTAAAATCATAGCTCAGAATATCGCATATTATAATATGTTACCTGAGCTGTGGATTATAACACAACGATCTCGTTTCCAGAAAACGTGCCCAAGCTCAAGCGGGATGTTTCATAATCTCTAGATATGAAATGCATCTACTGTTGCATTGAGAGCATTCTGTTTTAACAATACTAAACATACATACCCCGACTTCTTCAAAAATATACTCCCAAGTATATCGACCTCCCAGATAAACTTTAGGTTTTTGAAGTTCCTTCCACGAAAGAATTTTCGAGCAAATAAACAATTTTTTCATGGGGCTATAAGTACGTCAATTTTCACTATTGGCCAAAGAATCCCACAGAATGTTATATACGACGCTAAAAATAACTTAAATTTTGCTTTACTGGATATGAAGTTAGTTCTCATCATAGCACACATTTGACGTTCCTTTTGTAGTTACAGCACCTTCAGTTACTCCAAGGTGATCTGGGGAAACAATACCAAGAGGGAATCATCCCAAGACATCGTCATTTCCATCCACTTCCAAACTGGAGGACCCCATCAGCTCATACAGCCACGTATAATCTTACTATATCAGGCAAATCACCTTCACAGTTTATAAATTGAAATATCTGAGGAATATGTTGAACAAAATACAGTCCAATTTAGATTCACAAAATACATATCTTTAGGTATTTATTAAGACTTCATGGATTTAACTTTTTAGTGAGCTTAGGATGAAGCAGGACATAATTCTGGGCTCTCCAAATTGGTGGGAGTCGGCCTGGCATTTTTCGGTGCCATCTGGTTCAAAACAGGTGATCCAGGTTCATGCCCCCTGGCAAAGTTTTGGGCTCCCCCCGGTTCATCGCATCTTGGAAATTTTTTTGTTTTCAATCGGTCCAAAGTACAAAAAAATTCATCAAAATTTGTACTAAGATTCCGTTCTGAAGCCAAAAATGTCTCAAATATTATAAAAAATTTTCTTCAAAATCGCTTTTTATCTCCATCAAAAGCGTTTTGGCAGTGTGTCTGACACGATTTTTAACCGTTTTTCTCTTGACAAAATGCCCCCTGGCAAAATCAGGCGCGCCCCCGGTTCGGAACAGGGGGTTCCCCTGGTTCATGCCCCGTGGCAAAATTTTCAACGAATGGAATGCCCAGTAATTGTATAATACGGTTTTATCAAATTCCCAATTCAATAAGCGAACAGGCACCCTTAAGACCTTATAACTCCAGTTCAATCATTGAAAGCTTATTATTTTAAGACGTACGTGTCCAGCAGAGTTGACTTTGGCATTAGTAGCAGAACCGGTCGGCAATTCCTGGTGAAATGATGCAGACGTGGATAATCCTTTTCCGGATAGTTCAGTGTTTGATAGCGTTGACGGTTTCGATATTGAAGATGCACTTGGTAGCCTGAAATTATATCGTTTAAACTCAAACACTAGTTACCGACAAAATACTTGATATACTATTAAAACGTCATTTGTCTATCTACACAGAACCGCGACAAGTTGACTTGTGCGATTCAACTGTCTAATTCGAAATGATTTTGAAATAGTTTTAATATTTTAGTTATCTATTCAACACCGTTTTAATAATGATAATCATTTACATAGTTTTAGTCATACTACAATCGCAAACAAAAATAATTGCAATCGAAAACGATTGAAATTTTGTTTAATTGAAAATAATCCAATTTTTATAAATTCCAAATTTATTTAATTGCGCTAAAATCGAAATCGAACGACATCAATCGAAATGTTGTTTAATTAAAATCGATCAAAATTTCGATACATTATTTTGCATTTATTTCAGGCCGTGACTGTACGTAGATTATGTATCATCAAACCACTGTCGCACAAGACATGATCACACAGCCACACAATGTCCAAGGTACGGCACTATATAAAATATACTAAATTACGCAACACATCACTGGCGAAGCACAAAATATCTGTGCCCATATGTGGCTATATTTGAAGAAGGTATCGGGTTTGTGTCTACCAAAGAACAGCTCTAGCAGATAAGTTAGATTTAATAAAGCAGTCATGAATTTCAAGAAAACTATGCTCATATGTTCAGAACATACATAAATTAATAATTTCGGCGCAAAAATTAACGCCCCGTACTTTTTATTTTAAAATTATAAACATCCGATTTTTCTTGCAAATATGGTTTTGACACGAATGCAATCACTACACCAAGATTTCTTTCTGAACCTGCATCCAAAACAAAATATCGTTATAATTAGGAAAATAAATTACTTCCGATGCGTTTTCGGGGAACCAAGAGCAGCTAGGGGCGTTGTGACGGGACTATCGTTCGATTTTTCCCATGGCTTCTTTGTCTCTATAAAAATGTGCCGATAGTACAATTAGTAAAAACGCAAGTGACGTCATATCGATATGTATATAAAAAACAGATGAATTGGGAAGTTCAACTTACAGTAAGAAGTTATTGTAAGATAAAATAACCCCTCAACAGATCAGCAAGTAGCGAAATGTGTGTTAAACTGCATTTCCTGGAGTGGTTTCACGTACCTACCCGTTAATTTCATACACGCTTCTAAGAAATCGTTTTGCTAATTCCATGTACATTATATTTCAAAATATTCAAATTTAAAACTAGTTTGGAGATTTGGCGTTACGTATATCGAAAATACCTATTGTGTTTTGTGAAACTTGTGCGAATGAATAAGAAATTCATCCGTGCACTTTAACATAATTTCTGAGAGCAAAATAATATTGAAACTGACTTAAATTTGGTCCTACTTTGGTAAACTATTAACACTATTTTCAAAAATAAAGAAAGGGTCGCTCTCTTGATTTCCAGATAAAAGGTACGAACCCGTCGAGATACTACTAATGTTTTTTATGTAGATGCTATGAAAACAAATAGTAAACAAAGTTTATTGAAACAGACCAAACGTAAATCTACAACAGTGTCGCAAATATTTGCAAAAAATATAGAACAAAATGCAGTGTAATACTCTGCCTTCCCCACAAAGGATAGAGCGTAGTAGGTCTCAAAAGATAGAGCGGGTGGGACCACCGCCCCCAATTCCAAATGAGGGATCGAAATCACGAGGGGACATAGAAAGGGGGTCGAACATTTGCAGGGCGGACTCCTGAAAAGCACAGAGCGTAAATTGCTTACTTTGAAATAAGGTGGCATGTTCAGTGTGTTTCGTGATTGTTATAGACGTCCTGCTTTTTTATAGGCTTCTGTAAACAGGTTGCAGCAACAGCTGCCAATACCGCGAAGCTGATCAAGACAACAATGATAGTAGGTGTATAACGGATTTGTTGTTTACGGCATCGGGACGCGTGATGGTTTCCTGCGTCTCTGCTGAACAGCAACACATGTTTTAGCGTGTTTGCCAGTAGAAAACCAAATCGAAGAGACGATTCTGCGGAGAGGGAGGTCAACCGAACAAACAGCGGGAAGCCAGAGTATGGAAAATATGGACAAGCCAAATACTAGTATCAACATCATACAAACTGAGATAATGACAAGCAGCAAAGAATGCAAACCGTTGCAAAGCACTTCCCAAGTACTGTAAAACCAGATAAGTGGCACAACAAATTGAATTAATACTAGTAGTGCCCAATAAAACGATAGACCTAGCCGTCGCCTCGAAGCAAAAGCAAATATACTCAATAAATATATTTTAATATCTTCTGTGATTTATTATTAGAAACATTACTTTGTATACTTTAGCTACAGTACCCTTACAGGTATCACAATGGAATATGAAAACCTACATATTCATATTTAGGCTTTAATTCAATCGAGTAGCCTTAATATGAAAAATTATTCGTTTGTTACCGTTCCTCAAATGTTATAATGAAGCGGACACCCGTTATATGGTATAAAACCAAGCTATTTATAACCGCGATGTACTGTTATATTGTATATACTTAACGCAGTCAACAAACTGCATTGCTAATTCGTGAAGTAGTGACCGCGAACAGAACTTAAACGTGTTTTTCAAGAATCGCGACAGCGTACGTAAAACAAAATAGAAGCTGAAGGACGATCATGTGTTTTAGATCGTGCACCGATTTTACAAAAGAACAACCCAGGCGTGCATACCAAATCTTTACTGTCGCATAACTTAAGCAATAAATGAGACTCGGTGACATAAATATTATCATATATAAAACAACAAACATCTCCTCATTCAACCGTCTCAAATTTATTTGTCAAAAGAACGCTAATACTTACCCGCCAAGGCTTTGTTCATTTCACCGCTTTTAACGGGAGAGATTCCAGAAACGTTGATATCATTCGTGGAACTGTTTTTCTGAGCTCGTCTAAATTTTAGTAAAAAGAACATACTCATGTGATTAAAGACCGACACCAACACAAAAACTATATAATATTCTACAAATACGTAGTCTCTTTTGACCGTGTGGGTTTTGTGTGCGAAAGAAATTCGCGTGGGAATCGAGAAAACCTCAAGCTACTACTACATATTTGCTTCACTAGTCTTCAGTATTGATGGCGTTTAAAAGATAAATATGATTAAACAGCGTTTAGAGATACCTCACACCGTTATTACTCAAGTTCACAAAATAAAAAATCCAAACCCGTTTTTGCGACACCGGAAAGTAAATACTTTTTATGTTTCAAAAGTTTACCTAACAAACATTGTAAAAAGCACCCGGTTGTTACAAATCACAAAACAACTCAGTTTATTTAATCAGAGGAAAAATGCCTTTTCTGTTCAGCCATTTCGATGTTGTAAATCAGAATGACTAAGTTAATGGTTAAAAATAGGTCCATGAACTAGTAAAATAATCAATAATAATTAAAAATAATCCAATAACTAGTTCAAATATTTTAAATTCGATCCAAAAGTGAAAATTTGGGAGAATTTTAGTGGGTGACAGAAAGCCGCTGGAATCAAATTGGGCAGCGGGCGAAGCAATTAAGCATTAATCAAAGTGTATGCGTGCGGATTTACCGTGTCCGTCTGTCCATCCGCCTAGTTTCTTCTAACTATTTGGGGAACGAATGAAGACATCCCTATGCGACCTTTTGCATATGATAGCTTATAGTCTCGCCCTTCGCTCAATATAGGCATCATCAATGCTACCCATCTATGACGAACGGTACACCTCTTTCAAGAAGGTCACCCTCAATTTTTGTGACCGAGAGAAATGCACTTTGTTATTTACGCAGGCCTAGTGTCAAAAATGTTGCATGTCTGTTACGTTCGGCTAGATAAAATCTACAACTTTGATGACCAACACTTTTTGTCAGACTCGTGCGACAGTAACCGGAATTTCGTCACTTGCTGACTCTTTGTGCAGTTTATGAAAAAAACATGTAAACAATAATTATAAAAGACAGTGATTGTGATGCGAAAGACCAATTATTAGTTTAGTTGATACGTATGCACATTAAGAGCATCAAACCACACCGAAACAAAAATCCTACATATTTCTGCCTATAATTAGCTGTAGTTGTTCGCTACAAATTTGATTCGACTTCGTATGTTTAAGGTTTCAAACGCTAGCTTCCTGAATCTTCATTGCAACAAAGTCCCGTATTATAGTATCAAGCACATAATTATGTATATATATAAAATTTAAACGTATCATATTTTGATCATTTTAATGGTTATGCAACATTTTGACGACAGTGCAAGTTGCACATTTTGCAATAGCACCATAATGTTTCGAAATAAACCAAAGCAAACACTATGTACACACAACTTCGCAATGATCTCCAATCTAACCTTCTTGCTAGGGTCGCCGCCATTTCCGACATCATTGACATCATAGGAGCTGAGCCAAATATCTTTGCAGGCTGACCAGTGGATGAAACACTTGAATTATTGCTACCGGTACTAATCCCACTTGACGAATCAGTGCTACCGATTGATCCAGTCCGTTTCGAACGATTCAGGTCACCACCGCAATGCTCAGATTCCAGCTGAAAAATGGCAGATTACTGGCAAAATCTTATACAGTACCGTATACAGTACAAACTTGTGGCAGATGGCTAACAAAATATCCTTATCTGCACTGATGGAGTGGGCCTAGAAATCTACATAACTACAGCGGGGCACCGAACCAACCACGTGAGTATTTTACTTTCGAGGATCTGGCTAAATGTCCGATCGCTCGTTTTATAAATTAACTATGGTGTTTCCATTGCACATTATATACTATACATCTCAAGCTGACCCAATTTTCAGCTAGTGGTTATTTTATAATTTTAGTCCGACTGCGCATTTTAAATCGTAGTTACTCCTATCGGTCTGTTCAAACTACGGTTATTGCACCGCCAATTATACCCGATCTACTACAGTCATGGTCACAAATATGTAAGTGCAATCAAAATCGCGAACTATTGAAAATCTGTTCAACGGGTATAATAATTGTCTGCTTTGTGCCATATAAACTATTCGGCTATCAAAATTTACCAATAACCAGCCAAGTTCAAACAGCAACTTACCTTGTTTGTCTTCCTTAAGCGAGCAGTCGTAAGCTCTTGCGTGAATCTATCAACACCGCCAGCTGTCGATGTAACTTTCAGCGGAAGAGGTGGAGGAGGAGGGGGCGGTGGAGGAGTATTGACAGCACACACTAGTGGCGGCGGAGGCGCTCCAGGTGGAGGCGGCGGCGGCGGTGCGGCGCACACACCAGATGTGCGAACCAGGGATGAAGGGTGGAGCGAGGCATGTGTTGATGGCGATATGAATGCTGCTGGCGTATCACTGGCATCACCAGTAATTGGTGACGGCACAGATGTTGCTTCAATTCTTTGACTTAGCGACGAGCTGCACCCCCTGCCAATAGCCGATGGAGCGAACTCGTTCTGCGGAGTTACGAATGGGCGAGTAGCTCTATCGCTGTACTCAGACGTTGAGCCCATTGATACTGGTGTAGCTAAATATGGACTTCCGTCTTCACTGCCAGGAAACGACGTTCCACCTGCTGTGTGTGTATACGATGGTTCTTGTTGAACGCCGTTACCTGGGCTCTGATATTGGTCTGTTACCGTTGGAGATACAGCAATGATTGTGCTGTAAATGGCGTTGCCTGAAGTGTGTAAAATGAAGTTTCTGTTACAGAAACGTTTTGTGGATAACAGCGGTTTATGCGTAAGATTGTCTGTGGATATGGTCATCATAATGCCAGTAGAAATGGCATGACCATAGCAGCAAAACGTACCGCAATCAAACTAAACAATTCTGAATTTGTTTACGCATGCGGTAACCTAAACATTTTAATGTTGGAATTTTCCTGAATTGTGCAACGCTTTCATACGTTAATATGGATACATAATCCAAAGCTGGGTACATAATTACATTATGTTACTCGTCAAATGAAAAAAACAAAATCCCTAAACATAGTAACGAGTTGTGCGCGACAAAGGTAAGCAAGAAAGAATTAATTTTTGCATAGTTAAAGGTTAATTTGAAAACCGCCGTTCGCTTGGCTCACTACGTTTAAATTACTATAATACAATCTGCACACTGTTACCCAGTGAAATTTTGAGGTTAAAATCAGTTCACTGAAAGAACGGCGTTTTCGGGGTGTCCTGTAACAAGCGTCGAAGAGGATGAGAACGTGGGTTGCTCCCACGTTCTCATCCTCTTCAAAAATATCTTTTGTTCATATCTTACACTGTTTATATCGGTATATAACATGTTCCATCTGCAAAATATTAGAAACGATAGTTCGGCAAGCCTTACAAAAGCATCTAGATGATAATAAGTTATTAAATACATCACAGTTTGGTTTCAGGTTTCACAAAACAACGGGCATGCGAGTTACTCTTAGTGAAATTTCTTGACGATATTAGTACTATCCTGATCAAGGTGATCCAGCTAATGCGTTTTTCCTCGATCTGCAAAAAGCATTTGACAAAGTACCCCACAACAAGCTGCTTTTAAAGCTCCACGTCTACGGTATGAAAAATCCACTCATATTATGGTTGCGAAATTTGCTTACAAGAAGATTCCAGTATGTTTCCTTAGGCGATGTTTCCTCTTCCATGGTAGCTGTAGATAGTGGAGTCATACAAGGCTCATCCTTAGGCCCATTGTTATTCAATATATACATAGACGACTTTGATCATTACTGCAGCTCAGCAGTTGCTAAATTCGCCGATGATGCTGCCATTTATAGACGAATAAGTAAACGAAATCCTGGTCTGGACGTATACTCGCTACAAGAAGACTTAAATGGCGTCTCCGAATAGGCAAACCTCTGGCAAATGGCATTTTCGACTTCAAAGTGCAACGTAATTCACTTCGGATCCAACAATATCCGTAATCCATACACAATGGACAATACCCATATAAGAGCTGTGAATCTGTTAAGTATCTTGGCATACAATTATCTGCCGATCTTAAATTCTTCAACCATTGCAGCAAGATTTCCATAAAAGCTAACAAAACAATGGCTCAAATACTACGCGCCTACAGATATATTGGTAAACGTTCGGTAATGCTACTGCACAAAAGTTTAATAAGACCTCAATTAGAATATGCCACCAGCGCTTGGTCGCCCTACGTCAGGAAAGAAGTTTCAATCATTGAAAGAGTCCAACATAGAGTCACCAAAACGATTCAAGACGTCCGAAACGAGACATATGAAATCCATTTAAATATCCTTCGCCTACAATCGCTCGAAGAAAGACGTATGCGCAATGATCTTATACTGATGTACAATTTGATAAATGGACTCGTAGCGTTTGACTATCTTTGACATTATTGATGATCGTCGTCTACGAGGTCACCACTTACAACTACGCTCTAAAGCCATCCCCAAGACAAATTTGCGTAGATTCAGCTTTGCAAATCGACACATTGCTATGTGGAACAATCTGCCGGCCAGTGTTGTCTATGCCCCCTCTCTGAAAACATTTAAGGCAAGACTGCACCAATCTATTTTTCGATGATTCTGGCTTGTGTGCTGCCCCTTCTAACACGATTTCAGGACAAGAATAGCGGGAACCTTCATGTTGGTTCCGTCGACTCCACCATGGAATGATGAAAAACAACGCTAATGAACACAAGTCTGGAAACATCCATGGTCGGAAGGTAGATTTATAAGGTAGATTTATATATTATTATCTAATTAAAAGATAAAATGGAATGACGTAGCTAAAGCAGATACTTAACATAAATACACAGATTTCTGTGTAGAAAACCCAATGTTTAACACAAACTCACTGAAGGACATAAACTTTTTGACAAGACAAACCCAACTGCCGAGGAAGCTTGCGTTTATGCTGAATACACGGAAGTATACAACAGTCCATGTGCCTACATAACAAACATTTGAAATAAATTTCAAAAAACGTTTGTACGACCATAAAAATGGCTTACCTTGTTGAGCCATGGAGATTTGTTCTTGAGACATCCTTTTCATATGTAAAGCATTGCTTCTAAAATTACATTATTGCAAATACAAATATAATACCTATAATAATGTGCGATACTATTTTTGTGCTATATGCACAAGGTAAGAATAAATAATTTTTCTGTCTTTAAGAAAATATTTCGCCACCCCAAAATGTATGAAGTTGAGCTCTCGAAATTCAGGTGATGTGGTAGCTGATCCCTGTTAATTTCAAGTTCCCCTGGTAAAAAAATAGATGCCAACCCGGGTCGTGTCTCCAGGTTAAATGTTGGGCTCATCCTCGTTCATCACCCATTGTCAACAACATCTGATCCCACGCCCCGGTAAAAACATCCAAAAGCACATAAAAATTCCTACAATAATAGATTCAGAACCTAAAAATTTCATAAATTTTGTCAAACGCATAAAAGTAGCTTTTAGACTATGTCAACAACGTTTTAGCAGCGTTTCTGAACCGAAATACTAAATTTTAATACTGACAATTCTTCAATTTCGAAACCTGCTGACCCGGGGCTGTCCCCAATTTCAAACCCACTGTCAAAATCAGGCACCACCAATTTCAAAATCATGAGAGACGATTTATGCCAATCGCAAAATCTTCGGCGAGTGGATAGCCCAGTTATGAGAGAGATAGATAGATAAAAGAGATGGTCGCGAATTTCACGCTAGCGCCCTCAGTTGACAGCTGGTTCCGGTCGCTCCGTTTCAGTTATTTCTCATTTCGACCCGGCATTACACGTAGATGGACCACATTACGATGTGCTTTTCGCGACATAAACGATTTCGCATTTTTGATATGGCATAAAATGCAGCCTTTGCATAAATGCCACATTACCTCTTGCAAAATATACCTATTTTTGTTTTAGATGTCTCTTATCGAGCGCAGCTTTTGTTCCTCTTAATATGTGCCTCTTGAGAATATACCTATTTATCATTTCCACCGAGTGATAAACGTAGGTTTTGTATAAGTCAACTGCATCTCTTACGATATAAATATGTATTATAATAAAAAAATTTTTATGATCAATTCCTTTTTTACTTTTCAACGTAACACGTTTATAAACACCTTCTGAACAATATTGTAGCATTCCCGATTTTATTTTATTGTGCGGTAAATTGGATTTTCACCCGACCTTGAAGTATTTGTTGTCGCCTATTTAACTATTTACCAAGAAATTTATTAAACAAAATACATATTTATATTAAACGAGCAAAAATATAAAATAATGTTTATTCAATATTTTCTGTGAGTTATTGTTATTAAAGAGATAACCAAAGTAGTATAAACAAACATTTTTTTGGCGCGTCCGATTTCAAAAAAATGAAAACGATAATTAATGTTGTAAGAAACCGAAAATAAAATGATAAATTCATAAATAATCAAATAAAATAAAGAGTAAAGTAAGGTAAAATAAAACGAAAATAACGAAATACACAAAGAATAGATGAAAATCAAAAATACTCATTAAATTTAGTCGCTGCACTTACGCTCACTAGCTACACAGCTATTGCTGGAATGATTATGAACATTTAGAAACCGCCCTCTACGATACAATTTAAACCGTATGAGTTTGAGCAATTTTTGTGTCCAATTTTAGGGCAGTACTGCAGCACTAACAAGTACGTATAGGCGCACTTCTACAACTTTTTTGAACAGTTTCGCATAAAAAACCTTGCGGGTAGGCATAGTGGCTTCCCTGCTGCAATAGCACAATTTTCAGAGAAGACAAAAGATATAATAATAGCAATATCTTCAAACTGAGTGTACACTCACAACTTGTAATGATATGGCAAAATGAAAAAGGTGCCGAAAGTCACCCCGCAGAACCAATAACCACCATGAATTCCAAACTCAAACCCAAACTCGTCATCAGACCACTACGTCTACAGTACAAAACCGATACAAACGAACACCTCTTTAATTTTTGTAATGAAAATTGCCGAAAGTCACTCCGTAGACCACTAGCCACCATAAATTCCAAACTCAAACCCAAACTCGTCATCAGACCACTGGAAAACCGATGCAAACGAACTCCCCTTTGATTTTTTGATATGTAAAAAGTGCCGAAAGTCACCCCGTAGAACCACTAGCCACCATAAATTCCAAACTCAAACCCAAACTCGTCATCAGGCCACTACGTCTACAGTGGAAAACCGATGCAAACGAACTAACCTTTGATTTTTTGAAATGAAAAGTGCCGAAAGTCACCCCGTAGTACCACTAACCACTATAAATTCCAAACTCAAACCCAAACTCGTCATCAGACCACTACGTCTACAGTGGAAACCCGATGCAAAAGAACTCCCCTTTGACTTTTTGAAATGAAAAGTGCCGAAAGTCACCCCGTAGAACCACTAGCCACCATAAATTCCAAACTCAAACCCAAACTCGCCATCAGACCACTACGTCTACAACGAAACACTGATACAAACGAAGACCATCTTGATTTTTTCGTACAAATTTGAGGGCAAAATCCACATACACTATTAGGGTATTAAGGGTTTGTACTATCTGCTCAAGCAGCCACGATAATTTTATCACAGTTGAACGCTGTGTCAGGAAACTCCAATCGTTACGTTAATAAGGTAAAACTGGAGAAAACTACAAACCTCAAGCGTCATTTGCAGCATCACTACACAAAAAACTTCTGTGTTAGAAATATTAATTTCAAGTAAGTTGATCCATAAGAACAGACGAGACTGCCTAAAGCGGAGCAGAACGAGCTCATAGTCATCGACGGGCTGTAATACCGAGTTAGTTGGAACGTACATATTACCGTGAGTTCATAATAGTAAATTTTATGAAACACTATTAGCACTCGGTCATACTCACGTACATTACCTTATGCAATGACATAGTCGTTTTTCGGTTTACGCCTCCCCCCCCCTGCCCAAAGATTTGATGGGGCACCCCAAGGTTTTTCAGGGACATCGGCTACCCCGTCCGCCCCAAGCTTCCTTGGGGGCTAAGCATCATCGAATAAGCAAACGCACATGAATACAGCACTCGCCACAATTGACTGTCAGCTTACGAGCGAGCGAACAAAAATTAACCATTAAATTACAAACTAAAATTTTATTATTCTACTTTATAATAACAACGGCCGCTCCTTTCGCTTTCTGGTATTGAAGCATAATTTTGACTTTTTACAGGCCAGCGATCCAAAGTGCTTTTGACCAATACCTGCGACAAATCTGGGCCGTGGCAACACAGCTAGGCACGCAATAGCATCGTGTAGACCAACCAGAAATCAGCTATATAATTTTTGGTTGATTTGTTTGTCCAATCCTAAACTGAACTCCGATTAGTCAATTGGCAACGACGCTGTTATGTATGTAGCTTAATACAAAGCTTTGGTACAAGAATTAAGTGCTACAGAAACTAGTTTTATAGACTTAATAGCTGCTACGAAGTATTATTTAACGTGTCTTATACGAAACAATTATTGTTATAGGAATAATACGCCTAACCATAGTGTTGCTATGCATTGCGATTTATTATTTTATTTTACTTTTTTGCTATCCCTTTCTTGTTTTTTATTGACTCTCGTGGTCGCGGCGAAGCAGGTGGCCGGGCTAGGTTGCTGGTCCCTCATGCCGTAGAACGCGCGATTTTGATATCTGGTGTCGGCTAAAACTAGTTTTTACAACCGTTAACCACAGTGGGCGCAGTTTCTTCTATCTCGACAGTATTCCCGGTCTTTCTCGTTTCAAAGCTTGTCATTTCCTTTCTCCAACGACTTCCTGCACCGGGCCATATCTGATGCTGCTATCGGGCTGTCACAACAACAACAAAAGAACCTCCCGCTTCCTTTGTGGATTTTCGCAAATCATTACAGTTACTACGCAAATGCTGCAGAGATAGTCATGTGTCCTGTCTCCTTTATGCATCCGGCGCTGATGCTGTTTAAAGGCCGAGATCGAGGTCAGGACTCACAAGTACCAGTTGAACGTGGTGCTTTTGTCGTTGCCGTCTCCTTACTCCTGCGGTGTTCTAGCGCATGACTTCTTGTGCCGGGTCATGTTTTATGGCCGCACAAAAGACGTAAATTGAATAGCCTGGACAACATAATAAACGACACCTACTAGGTTAAACATTGTGACTCATCACGTTGACTATTATTTTAGACAACAGCGTAACTATAGCGGATTAATGTAAGCAAGAAGTAAACAAGTGATAAAATAAAAGACAAAGGCAATATTAATATTACCACATTACGAAAGGTGTTAACTATTGACGCCGCGTTAAGTGCACTTTGACATATTTAGCGTCGCCAACCTAACAAGACATCAGTTTACAATAACAGTAAGATACCTGCATACTATACGAATATGAAATATAAATTTCTGTCACGTTGAATTGCCTTACTCGGACATAAAAACAGCGCTGTTCTAATTTTCGAAGTCGCAAAAGGGCCATGTTACTGCAAAGCCGACAATCCTAATATGTAGTATAAATTTTAAAACCAAGAGTATCCCGGGATTATTCTAGTCGTAATTACTATGATTTTTATAATGAATTTGCTAAAAAAATTGCGCTACATGATACGAATCCGATCTCAATATGTATATAATATTAGACGAGATTATTATATACTATTACAAATGCGACATAATGACCTACTCCAGTCAAAGCAAAATGACAATGTACCTAAAAATCCAAGATACTCACGGGTTACATAGCATAAGGTACAAACGACAGTAATTATTTTACGGTAGTTAAAAACGAACGATGTTCGTGAAAATATTAACTACTAGGCAACGAACAAATTCAGTAAAAATATTACTTTCAATACGTGACAGTTAGGCAACTTTTCAGCGTCTAAACGGCGCGTATGCCAATAATGATGACATAACAATTTATGCTAGTTTTATGTCGGTAGTAAAACCCAGTTTTTCGAGCTTCTTCCTGGAAGTTGTCGACTCCTTCTAACCTAAATTTTAGTTCTCTCCCATGTCGGTACTCCAGTACCCTATGTTTTATTATGACATCAAAAGTAAACGTTCTACTTAATGAGCCATGGTGGCAAACATAACTGTTATTTTCGCCTATTCATAATGACAATACTGAGTAAAATGAAAACCAGTCTGATCAAAAAAGCAAACTTCAGCGGACCACAAAGTAAAATTTGCAGATTTCAAGGTGGTTAGAAAATATATAGCACACGGCAAACAAAGCATAGATGTGAGGTATACGAATAAATATAAATAAATTTATACTATATTTATAAGTTTTGCTCGTTTAAACTAACTTTAATCCATCGACAGAAGCACCCATGGAAGTCATTCTAACAGAGTTCGGCGTAGCTGGGTAATTACTGATGTCAATCAATGTGCCTGAGGTCGGTGGTATATTTCTTGGTAACGAATTTATACTGCTACTACTACCGTAGTGTTTCGCTACAGCAGTCGCAGCTGGCGGTGTGCGAGCACCGTTTTGAACAGACATTGGCAGATGTATCTGTACCGCAGCGTGCAAATGGGGCGCAGATGGAAGCTGTTGTTGTTGCTGCTGTGGTGCAACTTGACATTGTAACGTTGCTAAACAAGAATAACGGTCAGAATAAGGATTGGAGAGCCACATCAACCGACAAGAAAGCGTGTCTTCTTTATCCGAGCGAGCTGGCGTTACAAACGTAATTTTAAATGCTTCAAGGTAGATGCTAGGGAAATTATGTACTATGAAGAACCCCATTCTTGGTTTCAGACACACCGGAAATTTCTCATCACCTGTGTCTGAATTTTCTTCAAGTTCGATTATCTTTCACATACAAAATATCAGCTTCCTATTATTTCCCAAAGGCTACTGCGTTGTGACAGGATCCTACATACCTTATAATTTTTTCCCCATTTTTTATAAAAAAATCAGAGGTATTTCGTCGTTGGAGTTGGTGCATCCAGCTCAAAGCTCTTAAGTACAATGTTGATGCTACGGGGGGACGATATACAACTATATACATATTTATCAGGCAACAACCGGATCCAACATTAGCCAGACCCAAATTATCCATTTAAGAAGGAACCACCGTAACTTGGTCTTAGAAATCTATATAGTAGTAAAACAAAAAAATAAGGCACAATGGATTAAAATGTTATAAAAATAACTAAACTTATTATTGCGATGGTATTATTGTCTATTCCGGGCCTTTGAAGAAGCTGAGTTTTTATCGATCGAGATAGCAGCTGATCGCAAACGATAGAAAGACAAATTTTAACAGGTCAGCAGAGTCAACTATTATCAGCACTTGGTAAAGATATATTCTGACTTTATATCTAGATGGCATTTAATTTCTATTAAGAACATGTATAGAATAGCTGAGCGGTAACCAAGTCGTTAAATTTAGGAATGTGTTCGCATTGCGTGCGGTCATATCTGACTCGACGTCACATCGCATTGAATCCAATAAGATTCTATATAACCAAATTGTTCCCCTACCTGCATTGCTTGTTGGTTATTTTTTCTCAGTGCATGATCCGACTCAATTCCGATAAAGTCATGCATGTGCTATTCGACCGAATGCGATGTGAACACTGCATACACAATGTATTACCTGAAAATTTTTGAGCTCAAATTTTCATCTTAAATTTTGAAACGTAGCAATTTTCCTTTAAACTAGCAAAAAAAATTTAACGTATGAACACATCCTTGCTCGGAACTACTATGCATCAAAAAGGTACTATACTTGACGTTTCCGGCAGCTGTATATCTGATTTGACGATTTCGTCGTGCTTTGGTGTGTTGGGTGTTTGTGTGTTTACATCAGAATTGCAGCTATTATTTGTAATTTCGATAACACGGAGCATGGATGAAGCAAAACTTTTTGCGTCGCCAGCCGATAAGAAAGACAGCCCGTATACTTGACGTTGATCACGCCATTGATGAAACGTTGGCGTTGCTTGACGATATTTAAGACCTCGTAAAATAGCACAATTGATTACAACCTAAAATAATACCCACTATATGCAATTTCAGCAAATTCTGGTATTTTTGCCAGTAAAACTGACGCGGACATTTATATAAAACGACACATATATACATGTAAATATATACATAATATATACACATATGTAAATATATGCGTCATAATATACATATTATATAATGTATTAAAAATTAAAATATTTGCCTTCTAGTGATCTTCCGAACTCGGGAAAACTTGACCCTGAGAGCCACATTGACAGAGTCAGCCAGAACACTGCAGCGATATGGTAAAAAATGAAAGATGAAATCAATTCCATTTATCGTTTTAAAACCACGTCTGTTTTTACTAGATTCTGATCGATTGTACTTGACTTCACTCTCTTAACTAATATTGATTTTTACTTCTTATTTGCGGATTTGATCTCGCTTACGTGAAATGAATCTTAATCGTATTCCCACTATCACGCTAACAACTACAAGTGCGGTTAACGCAAACCATTCACATAAATCAAATTAGCTAAGTGTTTAACAGAAAACAGACTTTAAACTTCACAGCCAACAAGTTAATTTAAAAGGCGAGTCATTTTAAAGGCAGTAATGTCGAGTTAATACCAGTTGTTTTAAAACGAGTTTTCAACCTTCTCAAAAGAAATTTAAAACGAACTCATTATATTCCAGAACTGAAATTAAAACCATTTTCAGCTTTACCAAATCTATGCACACTACTTGTCCTAGTTCCTGCATAAACCAAAGCCTGTGTCATAACGTAAGCCAAAATTATCAGCTTCCCATATGAATTCTCATTTTAATCCACGTTGAATAAATGCTACGATCATGAAATAATCATTACGTGACAGAAATTTTAACGACCGCTACAACGTCAACCGCCGTCAATACTGAAATTACATAAAAATTACAGCCGTTTCAACTTACTTCGTGCGTTTGCAGCTTTCGTCCAACGACACGATATGTGTTGAGTTCTAAGTGTTGAAATATTTGGATTTTTGATATGGACACCTGTGGATTATTCGAACCTAAAGCCCCGTCGCCACTGTTATTGGCTCCGGCAGTAATCCATGTTTTCAAAGCATCATCGTATAGCATCACAGATGCTCGCACAGACGCTATCGCATGTTCTCTAAACAATAAATAATATATATAGCAAAAACCATGTAAAGGATATCCGTACTTGTATTTTGCTATAAACACGGGAATGTTGTATACATATGTGATTTTTGACCCAAAATTTGACGAGTTGGTCAATCGCGGAAGCAACTAAAATTTTTTTAAACAAAAGTTCTTTAATCTAAACAGTTTAGTACAAAATTACATATATATTATTGTAAAATAATGAAAACCGATCATATGACATATAATAAACACCAAAATGCCCGTGCCCCCGGCAAAGCTGATGTGTCCCTTTCATTGTACCAATTACATACACAATATTTGTAGAACAATTTGAGATGGCTAAACATGATAAATCGACACAATATAAATTTTAGCTAAACATCTACGTGCTGGCAGGAAAACGCACTTCGAAACAAAAAGTAATAAGAAAACTGTGTGAAATGAAATTTATAAAATTTTTTGATGTAGCTGTTGTTTATTGCTGAAAAGGTTTGAAGAAATATTTTCCAATTAAAGACGTGTATATACACACTTTCCGGGTTCTCAGTACCCGGAAAGTGGAGCCACCTAAATTAACATGACCCCATCGTGTTGTCCCCCTGGATTTTTGTGTTGCCCTGGGCAAGTCTGAAATTATGTATATTGTAAACGACAGTATATTCATTTATTAACAAGTCTATTTTTGAAACTAAAATGATCCAAAGCTTAAATCTTTTTTACATTTAGCCATATATTAAGCCGGTTTGCGATAACATTTCATAAAATTTACCACAGCTTCGGGGTGCTCAAAGGGCTTAGAGGAGCAGTCCCCCACTCTTCCCCCAAGGCACATCCAGAACCCAGAACACTGTACCATTCTATAATATTTATATCTCATAAAATTATGGGTACGTTTATATTCGGTACTTTATTATTTTATTCATGTCCCCAGTAAAGCTGATATGTCACAGTTCGACCTGAATTAACCCTAATACAGCATATATCCCCACACAGTTATTAACTGAATCCAGTATATATATATATATACAGATATTCAATATATTGAATCGCAGCTGCGACAAATTATCGAATCAAAGCTACAATCTTAACAAATTTTGTGACTAGTGGCAAACGAGTTTTGCTACTAGACTGTTCATTATGAGGAAAGAGACACTTCTCAAAACTCGCACGTTAAGTCCATCCCATAACCATAACATAGGTTGGTACACTAAACCAACGATTTATTATTCCTGAATACATGGTTTCAGTATACTAAATACTTGCTTTTATAATTAATTACTGCAAATCTATTTCAAAGCGTTAGTACACTAATACTATAATGTTAACACGCCGTATTTATGCTCAAAAATATTTTGCGACAGTCACATATCTAAAAAGAATAAGTATCGAAGAATTTTTTCTCTACAACACTATGAGATGGCAGGTAGCCAATAAACTACCTAAGTGCACGCCTATATATTCAAAATATAACCAACTGGCGCACAATTTTCAGGCACAGCTAGCATTTAGTTTTACATTTCTTATAAAGCCGTCGAATTTTTCCGCTTTTATGTGACAATGCATCGTACTTGGCGCCAAGGACTGTTACACTGTATATGTCTGTATACCAACTAGGTCTTATTACATAAATTTACCCTATTTAAAATGTATTGTGGGTGTGGAGTAAATGTATACTCTAGGAGACTCGGACGTTGTTGTCGAATCAGCTTTTACAAACGATTATCTATCTGCCATACTAAAAAAGAAGTTATTCAATCCGTCGTTCGACACCGTAAAATTGTTCTGTAAATATGTCTTAGGAATAAGAGATCAACCATGATACAACCTATGTTTACAGAACATCATACATAGACATACTGGTCACTGCACGATTTTTGGTGTTTGATTTACGTTGTTAGTGTGGGTTACACTTTGCTTTTTTATAATGTATATATGTTTAGCTGTATGTGCTCATAATTAGGATTTTAACGTAAAGTCATTAGTATATATCATGTCGCGGAAGAGGAGGCAGTCGAGAGCTTACCCAATTCTAGAGGGCAACATTGTGTCAAATAAAGTCAAACCAACCACATGTATGTTTAGTTATTTTTGTATGTGCATAAGCCAACAAAGTAAGTGGTATATAAAAAATTTCGTTAAAAAATTCAAAACGCAATTGCCTTTCACTCAAAGCTCACTTCCTCAGCAATGCTATTGATGTATTGTAATTTTATGCACTCATTAAAATTGTAACTTGTATTGCACTAGTACAAGTAACAAATTCCAAGAAGTGAGCGGAGCAATAGGCGAAGTATTTTATATCTTATGCATACATGTATTTCAACTAAATATGTAATCAATCTATAAGTATCACGCTTTAGACAATTGATGTCAAATCCACCATACCAAAAGCTAGTTAGCTAAAAAATTAGCAATCGATGTGCAATATCAACTAATTAGCACACGTGATAAAATTACAGAGCTTTGAAGTCACATAATCATGGCGACATCGAAAGCCCCCGACCGCAAAAAATCAGCAATTTTGAAATGATTTTAAAATTTGCATAAAATAAATAAATTACCTAAGTAATTACAAATTTGTATTTGAGCTTCAGAAATGTCATATTCGTGATCAACGACATAGAAAACTCCCGTGTGAATTTTTTCATTTCTGAGAGCTTTAAAAATTTTCAAAAAATTAGCTAATTAACTAGTAATTACCTAATTAACTAATTAGCATGTTTTTAACATCGTCGAATAGTAAAAACACCAGATTCGTAAGCAGCACGGCAAGATGTAGTATACGCTACAAAACAATAGCTTTATACACCAACTATTCAGTGAAAAATAAGCAATTTTTGGAAATGCTAAAAATGCGCTAAGACGCTTAACTAATTAGTCATTTACTAATTAACTGAAGCAATTTTGAAAAAACTATATACAAAAACGCTTCGCTTCGCTCCGCTCTCATTTCTGCTTAATGGATATGGGAGAAATAAAATACATATATATATACATAATATGTATAAAATATATAGAATATAAAAAAATAAAGGCCAGTAGTATGTCTTAATGAGACGAAGTGGCACCTAATATCGTTGTTTTGTATATGCTGCGAATTAGGGATAGCTAAGTCGGTAACGCCTCTACATGCATATCCCAAGCGGAAAGTCGCGGGCTTGAACACTAGCCCAACTATTCTGTCAGCTGCTTTTTTACACCCTTTCGTCGCCAATCGTCTAGCAATAGAACAATCTGTTACCAATATAGGTATCACAATATAACAGGTGTTGTTTATGTTTACACAATCATCCCAAAGACTCATACTTTAAACGGAGCGAGCAGAGTATCCCCCAGGTCGCTACAGCGAAAGTACGGAAAATTTTTCTGTCTGTTTCTGTTACGTATAACTCACTTTGTAGTACATAGATTTCGATAAATTTTTTATTCTATAGCAAAAGTGATGAGGATGTGCCCTTTACTTGAACGCGAACAGTTCCGTCTCCATATTCAGGATCACCTGGCAACACGAGCACCAGTCTTTCGCAGCCCATATCTCGCGAAACAAGCTTCTCATCCAGAATCAGCCCATATATACATCTTTGGTGACCAACACCTTTTTTGCGACCAATCCCGATATTGTTCGTCGACCCTTTGCCAGAAATAGTTTTTTTTAATTTCGTCATGTTATTGCGTGTTTTACCTTACAAAGAGTGACTATTAGGTTATTAAGCATAATGAATACGATGGTTTCACAATATGTAGTCCAGCTTCACTATATTAAACCTATTCGTGGGGTTTCAAGGGATCTACGGTCGACGAACCTGATTTTCAAAATGTAGTGAGTATTGCATACAGGGTGTCAAGAATGGTCTACATACATACTAGGTTTTTCGGTACGCTGAATAGAGCGGTTTGGTTATATTAATCCAGCACCAATACTTAGTGCATTTTCAGTTCTGTTCGACGGATTTAAGGTTCTAGGAATTTCAATGGGTTCAGGAATACAGAGGATTAATGTTATCAAACACAACGACTGTTACTGGTGATACACAGAATGAGTACCTGATGAAAACAAGCTTGTTTCGTTTTACGAGATACTACGTAGTTAATAAATGCTGTGCTGAAAATACTGTTATAAACTAAGCACCGATAAATAACAAATCAAATCTCACTGTCATTTTAACACTAGATAATTTTAAACTTACGTCATAGTAGATGTTGTCTATCCATACATAAATCGAGTTAAAAGAGCATCACTTGTCCGTAAAAATTATTATTAACACAAAGCATAATATATGCGCTCCAGTGGTTCCACGGTAAGAAGTATTATACTGTATATAACGTAGAAACTGGACAAAATTAAACAGATATATATACGTAGATGTCGTACAAAATTTCATAAATAAATGACAAAACGTATGAATCCGTTTGGGTTCATACAGCCAGCGGTGTTACAAGCTGTAACAGATAAGGGAGAAGACGTGGTATTTTAACCAAGGCAGAAGAAGCAAGGGTTCATTTTTTTATATTTTCAGGAAGTTTGTTGATAGCCTTCAAGTGTGTGCCTAGCATAGCCTAAGACCCTCTATTTTTCGAATATTAGGTGATGACAGACCATTGCACATTTATTCAAAGCCGAAGTTATAACGTCTATGTCCCTGTGTACACACTTCGGGCAGAAAGTCATTCGGTGATGAGAAAGTAATTCGGTGAAATCACACTAAAATACAAAATAATCAGACTAACACATTTTTGTGTTTTTCGTAGGGGGTGGTCCTATAGTACATACGAGACTATATTTACCGCAATGTGATGCTTCTGAAACGCGTTCGAATATGAGGATTTATTTAAACGTCGCCCGTACAGCATGATTACTAGCGTTCGCAGAACATTGTCATACGTACATGTTTACAAAAAGGTAAATAATTCGGATAAGAAAACAAATGTCGTGAGGACAGAAAGGGGTAAAACCTCACTTCTTACAACTGGCTATAATTTCTCTCGTTATTTAGAAGACATATCAGCCTGACTGAGTAGTACTGTAAAAAAGCCTGCAATTTTGAGTTTACTACTAAGGTGGTAATATATGTTTGCATATTATAAATCTGTATTTGCTAGAAGAAACATATTTAGTCGAATGAATGTGGGACAGTATTATAAGGGTAGCCGTAGGGTAGTTGTTGTAAATTACAGTCACCTCAGTCCCACGCTATCTGCTAGTATAATCTTTGAAGATGTCAATCGCAATAAGAACTCCCAACATGAGTATCGTGACAAGCGGGGTTTCTAATTAGCATGTTTTTAACATCGTCGAATAGTAAAAAACACCAGATTCGTAAACAGCACGGCAAGATGTAGTTAGTATACGCTACAAAACAATAGCTTTACACAACTATTCAATGAAAAATAAGCAGTTTTTGGAAATGATTCTATAAATCTGTATTTGCTAGAAGAAACATATTTAGTCGAATGAATGTGGGACAGTATTATAAGGGTAGCCGTAGGGTAGTTGTTGTAAATTACAGTCACCTCAGTCCTACGCCATCTGCTAGTATAATCTTTGAAGATGTCAATCGCAATAAGAACTCCCAACATGAGTATCGTGACAAGCGGGGTTTCTAATTAGCATGTTTTTAACATCGTCGAATAGTAAAAAACACCAGATTCGTAAACAGCACGGCAAGATGTAGTTAGTATACGCTACAAAACAATAGCTTTACACAACTATTCAATGAAAAATAAGCAGTTTTTGGAAATGCTAAAAATGTGCTAAGACGCTTAACTAATTAGTTAAATACTAATTAACTGAAGCAAATTTCGACAAAAACTATATATACAAAAATACTTACGTACATACAAAAATGATTCGCTTCGCTCCGCTCTCATTTCTGCTTAATGGATAGATGAGAAATAAAATACATATATACATAATATGTATAAAATATATAGAATATAAAAATAAAGGCCAGTGGTATGCCTTAATGAGACGAAGGGGTACCTAATATCGTTGCTTTGTATATGCTCCGAATTAGGGATAGCTAAGTCGGTAACGCCTCTGCATGCATATTAAAGAGGAAAGTCGCGGGTTTGAGCAGTAGCCCAACTTCTCTGTCAGCTGCCTTTTTTACACTCTTTATTCGCCAATCGTCAAGCAATAGAACCATCTGTTGCCAAATCAGCAGCGGATCTAGCATCGCCGTAAGGAACCTGTCAGTACGCATTTACTGCCACGAAGCAAGATTTACCCCTACTTGGACGCCCCCGTAGGGACACGCACCACTCCCTTCCCGTAGGGCATACTCCGGTAAACTCCCCCCAATGCGCGCGGAAAATTTAACAGCAGTACTTCTAACTATCAAATCTAAGCAAAATTTTGGGGGCGATTTTTCCACTTGGCTTGCCCTTCCTTCTCGTCTCTTCACCTAGCCAAAAACAACAGGAAAAATATTTTTATTGGTTAACCAATCAGTATAAGTCACACACAATTAATATGCCCTACTTTTTTGGGCGGTGCTAGTCCCTGGCCACTATGAATTCGACTCTCTTTTGTTTCAGCCCTATTTATCTCAGCGATTGTAAATCTTTCGCGTGATCATTAATTTTTTAGTTCTCTAATGAGATTATACAAGGTATTCAGGAAGAAATACCCTGTAAGTTTATATACCTACCTGAACCTAGGTGTTTAGATTTCAGCTGTCTATTGACTCCTATCTTATGTAACGCACACCAGAAGGAATGCGCGAACTTTATTTTATAAACTAGGTTGTGACGAAAGCACACACTCTGGTTGGAATTTGTCTCTCTCAATCCCCCAGCACCAGGAAGAATGCTAACGAGTGGTTGTGAGGAGGAATTGGGAAGCTTAACGTAGGTCGTCCTAATACAACGCCCGGCTCACTCACCCTTGGTTTCTCACGAACTTAACCCCTCCAAAGTCTATACTCGCCCTGGAATTCGCAATCTAGGCTAGCTCGGCCGAATATCTGAATTATCTATATACTATTATATTATGCGCCACAGCTATTGATCGCACGGCTTAATTCTGTAATCCCGAACACCTATATTTTTGGTATAATAAGTATTACTAGGTTTATATAATAAGTATCATATCATTATACCTAACGATATTTTATACTTGTTCAAGTGCTATGTGATCGTAGTTTTTCTTGGTAACCAGCGCGACTATCTTGGAATTCAAAAAGCCCTGAGCCAAAACAATAAAAGCCCGAAAATATTGGATATTCACACAATTGTTTGCATGTAAATCCTGTAACAATCCGGAAAATGACGAGGCGTGTAACCCAAGCTTAGTCCAGTCACTGTGTAAAATAGTTCTACAAAACAAAGAAAAACATGGCCGCCGTTATTCTACATGTGTATCAACCAAAACGGCTGCCGCTATTAGTTACCAATTTTCAGCGCACAAGTCAGGCGAAACACTGGGTTAGCTAGTAATCAAAAAAGCATACAATTCATGCAAATTAGGCGATTTAGGATTGTGTAAGAAGAAAATAAGGAAGAAACTGGCACAAATAGGGAGGGAGTGTGTAACACAAAAGGGAAGGGATTTAATAAATAAACTCGGATAATTTGGTCTCCCAGGGGTTAGGAAACCAAATGAAGTTTATGGACGGGTTTGGACCCAAACCCCCTAAATCGCTTTGGGAACCCCTACACCTGTGCCACATGAAATACTAATTTGCACTGCGTTGGTCATGTTTTATGTCGCGTTTGCTTTGCACCAAATTCGTTTGAATTTGCACCAAACTGATCATAATTTGCGTTACATTGATCTCGGTTTGCGTTGGACCGTATTTGGGTTGCACCGAATTGATAATTATTTGCACCGTATTGATCTCGGTTTACGTTTGGTCTTGTCTGACCTGCACTGAATCGATCTTGACTTGCACCGAATTGTATTTGATTTGCACCAAGTCGAATTTTATTTGCACCGATTTAGGTTTGGTTAGCCCCGGTTGTTTATTATTCATACTCCATTGTTGTTGTTCTTGCACTTGTTGGATCTTAACTATACTCCGTTCTACACCAAATGTTTCTTGATCGTCGGTCGCGTTCTTCATTATGAATTGTAACTGTTTTCTTTTTGCTGTTGCAGTTTTTGTATCGCTCTCCGAATTTCTCTTTTCCGATCTTCTGTTATTGCAAATAGTTGATCGGTGCTTGCTTCTTCTTAAAATGTCTCGGTATATGTCTCAGCAAACTTCTTTTGTCTTCTTGTTGCTCTTGTCTTTTTGGCTCGGTTGCGTTTAGATAGCATTCTCGGATTATGTCAATTTTTCTCGTAATACTCGGGTTTTTCATTGTTTCTTGTACGTTGTCGACGTTCTTTGTTGTCGATTCTTCCTGAATCGTTACGCTAGGTAGTGTTCTCTGAAGTAGCGTTTTAATAATTTAATATTTAATCAGGCTGGCGTAAAAACGTCCTGGTTATGGGTCTATTAATTGCTATTACAATAAGAATAGCTTCTATTTTGGCTTCTGTCTTATTTAGGGTTTGGGGGTTAATTTTTGATTTTCGAAATTACTGACCAGTTTTATTTTATGACAATTTCCCCACTTTTAAACGAAACCGTGGTCACTATGTTAAATTTTATATGATTGAATGGGGCAGGAATTGGTGGGTATTTTTGTTGTGACGGCTATCGGAATTAAATAGTTGACGGTATTCGTCACCGAAGATTGCGTGATCAGAGGTGTGGCCAGTAGAATGCCGGTGGGGACACACGAGTGACGCCCGTACTTGCTTTTACGATTAGTGCTTGTGCCCTATATTTTTGGTTGCGGAAGATAAAAGATTAGGCACACAAGGTTAGCATCCGTAGATTGGTGTCACAAAATGATTCTTCAGTACCCGTATAAATTGAAGTGCGCTAAGATTCCACCGGTAACCTTTGGCAACATTAGATTTTTGTACGTCGCTCGGTTACCTCTCACTTGACTATCCCAAATCCTATAATTTTTATGTTTAGGTTGCATACTCTTCTATTAATCTTATTGTGAGGTTGGAACAACTACCCCCGACTGGCTGGCGAATATTGTCACTGTCCGGTACTAGCACATTCCACTATTTCAGTCCTAGATCATATTAGTTCGGGTTAGGTTATGTGCTAATTTAGTACGACTCTTGTGAGGTTTATACAACCGCCCCCGAATGGATGAAGACGCACGTTTATCAAGTATCTGAACCTAGGACCTAGATTTATGCTAACAGTCTTTTTTATGTTTTAAGTCTGAGCAAACATCGGTTATATACTTTTAGGTAAGCTGTTAATTTAGTAAAGCTCTTATGAGTTCATACAATCGACCCACGAACGGCTGGCGAGATGGCAGGGTTACTTGATTACCCTAACCTGAGCCTTTGATTTACGCCACTAATTGCCGATTATATATATTATGTTTTGTAGTCGCCCCAAATGGCTGGCTGGCTACTTATGATGAACTATCTAGTAGCGGTCGACAATTGAATAGTTGAGGTCTCTCACTCTGTGCAGACGCCTAATGGCTCCCGTACACAGAAGATTCCAGGCCCCCTAATGGCTGGCCCAAAATTAGTAGTTGGGATCTGATCTACTGTTGGCTCAAGGAGGTAATCGAATCCAACCCCTTACTCAACCGGTCTTCTCAAGAATAACACCCCTTGTTGAGTCTCCCCCGAATGGCTGATAAACCCAACAATTGATGCTACTGCCCACGGACCCGCCCTTTCTGCTCGCCCTGGCTTTCTCACTCGACACTTGGGGCCGAAGTTTTTAAGTATTTTTACTTAATATACTTAATACAGTGCCTCTCTTAGTACCAACATTTTATAGATCCTACGGTTTTATTTAGGAAAACTAATATTATTAAAATAACTAATACTATTTTATGTTACCTATTTGTGAAGCTATTTTCTACCTAAGCGCTACTCCTTGTAACTGTTTTCATAGACCGGTCGAATGCAATAAAAATTTAGGTAGTTAACAACAATTTTGGAAAGCCGAGTATAGGCCTTCCCTCTAAGCAATAGTAATGTTTCTGAAAAACCGAGTATAAGCCTTTCCTCCAACCACAATTTCTCTGTCAGTGGATCACAACTCCAATTAAAACAACCGCACCAATGCAATTCTTTGCGTACCATTAGGGTCGAACCATAAAAATTAACCAGACCATGGTTAAACACTAAGCTAGTTCTCCCTAGCACTTAAGAAACATTTGGTAACATTCCAATAATAATACGTATGCTCTGACGTGGCTAATATAGGCTAGTGCCAAAAAGCACTACCTAAGTGATCTCCGATGAACAAAAAATCAATTAAAAGTAATTGTTATTTTGTTTTGTTTTCTTGGGGTTGGTAGGAGATTTTTTCTTATATCAGCAAGCGGTTATAGAAAGGGGACGGGATTCGTCACCGAATGATTGTGCGGATCGAGGTGTGGCCAGTAGAATGCCGGTGGGAGGCTAGTGTGGCGCGCGTCTTTCTTTTCGTGACCAATATTTGTGCCTTATATTTTGCGATGCGGCGTGATCCCTGTTCGACTCTATTGCTTGAGTTCCAGATAATTTGGCAAGAGACACGTATAGTAAAGTTTTGTTGCAAGGCAATAAGATATTGGAATACTACTATATTCTAGTAGATCACTTGCGGCAGCCTTTTTGATAACCGCGTTAAATTCGCGACGCTCCTTCTAGTACTACCCTGAAAAGCCGCGGCACTACTCTTTAGTACCATATTTTTGATCGCGCTGGGCCTACGCCGGTCACTCTTGCACAGTCTGTCATATAACCTTTGCGCAATATGACTTCCAACTCTTGCACAGTGTGACTATTGCACAGTCTGACCTTTAAACTTTTTACACACTTCGGCCACTATTTCACCTCTAGCTCGACCATCCCTAGTTATTACTTTAAGTTTTACGTTAAGTTAAAGCTACCTAGTACTGGCCTATTCCTTAACCCTAAGTTATAACAACTAGTGTTTAAGGGTTACGACTGAGCTATAGTGATTAAGATTTATGTTATCTGTTACTTTGTTAATCCTTTGTGGGTTGACACAGCACACCCTCGGACGGCTGGTGTACCATGCGATTATATAATTTCCTCACCCTAGGCATTAGAGTTACGCTAATAGTGCCAGTTATTTTAAACAAGCCGACCCCGGACGGCCGCCGAACTACGTTACTAAAACTGTAGGGTAGCGCTCGACTATTGTGCAGTTGAAGTTTCTTACTCCACACGAGCCCCGGCTGGCTGCTGGTATAGGGATATCTGTGGACCCCGGACGGCTGGCCAAGAATAGTAAGTGGGATCTAACGGCTATTCGAGAGGGTAATCGATTCCTCGCCCCTTACTCGCCTGGTCTTCTCAAGAATAGTACTACCCTACCCACACCGCAGACCCCGGACGGACCACGCAGTAGCACTACTAAATTTATTCGAGTCCCACCTATATTCTCGCCCTCGTATAGCTCACTAACTCCACGGGGCGAAGTTTTTAAGATATTACTAACCCTAGTTGTAATGCTACTAGACTATCGCCCCTATTAAACTTATTGCCACTTCTTTGGATTTTTCTTGAAAGCTAGTATTATTAAATAGATATTAATTTTATTAGGATGCCTATTAATATGTGAAGTCCTTATACTGCGCAACCGGTTTTGATAACGCTACACTAACTCAGTCCACAGAATACTCTTTGCTCCATCAATAATTATAAACTAACACCGATTGGGTTTCTCCTAACCACGTAATTCTTTACGTATAACCGGTCTATAACACTCCCGTTCACCGTAAAGCAATCCAAAAGTAAAATAAAATCCACAGCCGGTATGCCTGATCACTCTTCTCGCACCATTTAATACACTGATACTGCCGCTTGATGACGTAACAATCAAACAAAAGCTAGCTAGGTAGCCAAATATATATAAAACTAAATAATCAGGTAAACATCTCAGTAGAAAGATCTGGAAGAAAAACCGCACTCTATACGAGATCACTATCAAAGCTGGTCTGTAGGAAATAAACTAAATTTAAATTAACATAGCTAATGAGTAGAACGAACGAGATTTATGCAATTTAGATAAATTAAAAGAAATTAATTTTAAAATTTTAAATTTTTGAAAAACCAAAACTTAGGGAGACGTATAAGGAATAATTTAGTGAAAAAAAGAACTAAAAATAGGATTTTAGCTCCGGGAACATCCTGGTAGCCTACTAGACCCCCGACAGTAATCAACACTGCATGCGTAATAAACATAATTAGTTTGTTCCCGACGGCCGACTCAATGAACGTAACAAGCAAACTATCTGAAAATAAAATAAAATCTAACATAAGTTAGCTAGGCCGAAAAACAAACGAAAATTATACAAATTAGGTAAGCTTAGGCTAAAATTTTAAGAAAAAAATTTTAGGATAAGATTTATAGGGACCGTTAAGTAGGTGAGAAACTGAAAAACCCAATTTCAAGGGTTTTGGACCCCGGTAGCCTAGAGAACCCCCCACACAAATAAGGTAAAATAAAAAAATTTATAAAATTTTAAATTTTAGGAGGACTTAAAGTTGGGGAACCATATAATAAAATAATAAAATATTTTGTAAATAAAATTTCTGAAATAAAATTCTGTAAAATTTGAAACACTAGGACCTTGGTAGACTACTAAACCCCCGACACTGCTAAAACATTATTCACATTCGTTAACTCATCATACTAGCTAAGTCATTAACCGTGCGAAAAATAGCAGTTGAATTATTATTATTAATTTTTTTGCGAATTTTTAAAACCCGAGAAAAATTTACCTTAAATAGCGAGCAAATGTATAATCCTGCAGCGTTTCAACACGCAACGGCTTACAATATTCCAAAAAATTTCGTTAGTTTCAACATCATAAGCCAGGTTAACAATTCATGATCTTACGCACAGCAACGCCAGCCACGGACAGGTACTACCAAAATTTCTTCCTGTTCTTGCCGATATTCCTGTATGTTCTGAAATCTTTGTAATTAAATATCGGCGTGAAATGCCGATTCAATTTACTAAGCAAGCAGAACAGAACTGTTGATACAGCACAAACGATCTCTCAGAGCCTCAAATACTGGACCTTCGAATTTGAATTAGTGCTTTAAACTGTCATCATCTCCGTAAACAACTCTCACTTTCACATTGTAAAAATGTCATGATTAGCCGGGTTTTAATATATTGAGTTTTGCTGTGGGCAACCGAAAGAAAGGCATTTTCATTACGTTCGTTTTCATCAACGGTCGTTTCTCTGCGCGATATGCACTATCGAAAACAGCTGATAAATATTAACTTCTATTATTGGAGGATTGTGTCAGATGTAGTCGTCCGTCATAGAATACGCAAGCATGGTTATGGTTTCTTGACAAGTGGTCCGCCAAAGAAGTATCTGATGGACTACTTATCTAGCTTTGTCTAATTTGTATTTAATAGAGAAGGTACACAGATACACAATAATTTAGATGCTTTGACTGTTGGTTCGTACATTCAAAAGACGCCCGTGTTGTATAATACAACGGCAGGCCAAGCTTGGCTGGCCGTAGTGTTATAACGAGACACCTCAATACGCAAGACTGGTTATGGTATCTTGATAAAACTACGCGGGTGTTCGAAACATTCGAACACTGAGTAGAGGTGGGAACGGGTCGAAAATTTTAGACTCCGCGTGTTTTGTTGGAACGGGATGGATGGCTCGGCCTACTCCGGCCTTCTATTAGGGCAGAAAAAATCATATGTTAGCTACGTTGCTATAATAAGACAATTGGTAACTACTTACAAAGATAAAGTTGTATTGCCTAATTTGCGCAAATTAACACGGACCCGTTGACTGCGTCTTCGTAATAACTATTCTTAACGCTACATAAATATCACTTTAATTTAAGATCAGAGACCTTGCTTACCATTCGTTGGCTTCGGTTTTAGTGGAATTTGAAAGTGTTGTCTGTTTTATGGTTTTGTGGTTGCGTTGAAACTAACCAGTCTGCAGGCTGATTGTAGCTAAGCTGTGTCATATATAGAAAAGTTGGACTTTATATCATGTAGAAAAGATAGGAACTTTCAAAGTTAATAAATCGTGAAGAAAAATTTACTTTAGTACTATTTCAGTATCTTTTATGATGGTTGCTATATGACTACTAAGGACACTAAGGCAGTGGCAAGATACAGATTTATAGTTTTTCTAAAACTCAACTTCAGTTTGCGTATTAAAGGTATACATCCGTGGGACCCGTATGTCTTCGCGGTCGCTCAGTGTTCAATTTACTTTGTATTTAGACGGTTGGGGTGCTGTTGCATCAGACATAACTCTGGCGACAGAGTGGTTAGTTGCAGGCGTAAAGGTAGGAAGTAGTGGGTTAGAAACCAACTCCAGCTCAAGTATACAACTGGCTGCTTTTGACATACTATCGTTTTCAAACTTTTATCGCTAGACCTAAAAACAAAATGTGCTATGTAAAGAGCAATAAAGTCCTCCAAGTGGTGCTTGTTGCTACTTTTAAGATATGTCCAGCATTAATATGCAACCCATTCCTTTCGGAATTATATTTTGTGATGGTTACCATAATTACTGTAACGGTTCCTACCTATCTACTCTAATACCCAAAGGGGTTTTAACTTGAACCTAAAGCTGCAACTTGCTAAGAGTACCGTGCATCAATGGTTGTTGTATAAATGTTTGTTGTTTACCAATTTGTGCTATGCTGTTGCTGTGCATTATGTGTTATGGCCGGTGGTTGTAGATGTTGCAGATTCATACATGTGTATCTATTTATACTCGAAGTGTGAATACATAATAATGCTTATGAATGTGTAGTGTATTGAAATAATGTGTATAGTGTAGCATCATGTATGTGTGTTCATATAACCTTTTATGTGTCAGAATATATGGACTATTGCTTGTTCAAAATTTTGTAGAATTTGTAGAAACATTTTTAAGACTTTATTGATTTAAAGAGTTTAAAGGAGTAGTATAAATAAAAGAGTTTATGAGTGCTTGAGGCATAGAATTAGTTGTATCGCATTTGAGTGTTAGCGTTGGGTGCCCTAACAATTAGTTTACCTTAGCGGAATTGTGTGTGTATCTGCTGGATTTTCAAATAAATTCTTAAAATTTGTTTATATTTAAGAATTCAGGGAAAATCATAAAAACGTGTTCTCTACGGACTAAAATTCACTTAGGTTAAGGAGGAAATTTTATGGGAGTGGATCCGGAGTAAAACTTAGAAAACTTTAAATGCAATTTGGAACACTTAGAGAAATCAATAGGAAAAAATTAAAAGTAAGACTTATAGCTCGGGTATTTAAACGTTTGTGCAGTTAGATTAGGGCCTCAGAAGCTGCTCAATCAAGAATAGTACACTTCAGTGCTAATCACTACACTTTATGTGCTTTATGTGTGTATTAATTGAATTGTGTTGTATTGTACTCACAAAAACAAACGACATTTCCTATAAGTGATGACACATTAAAGCCGTAAGAATAAGTAATAAAGCAGTATTGGAAATCGTATTGCACTATTTTGTGTAAAAATTACCGTAGATTGTGTGTAATCTACGTTGAGGCTAAATCCCCTAGACCACATAGGTTAAACAATATTGGGATCTCCTTCCTCTGAGATTTTGCCAGGCGGCATTAACAATACCCACCTTGTTTGGAACTGAGGTGGGCTGGATTTTGTCTGAGGGCGTGAAGTTGGGTTCCCCTGGCTTGAGGTGGGAGGTCGAAATTACAAATATTTAAAATTCAATATTTTTAATCGTAAAAAGTTAAAATTGTCTACAAATGGCCCCGGAAACGATGAAAAACGATGTTTATTAAAGTCAAAACAATATTTCCAACCAATTTTTTGCTAGAGTTTATGAAATTTTTAACTTAAAAAGGTATTTTTGAAGAAAAATTGTCAAGTTTTTATGTTAATTAGGGGCGTTTTTACTGGAAAGAAGCAAAATTTTTGCCGGAGCAGCCTTGTTTTTCTACCATCTGCCAGTGACAGTATTACATAGCTAGGAACCAGATGTGATGCTTATGTTGTTAAGTTTTCAAATAAAATTTAAGTGTCGGGGATTTAGTAGGCTACCCAGTGGTCCCGAGGCTAAAATCCCATTTTTCTAAACTTTTTCGCTAAATATCTTATTATATGGTTCCCCCAAGTTTTAAAATCCTAAATTTATAAAATTTTCCTACCTAATTTGCATAAAGTTCACTCAAAACTTTTATTATATATGTACAGTCAATAGTAGTTTGTTCCTACTAATCAGTCATGATTTACGGTGATACGAAATAGCGGCGGCAAAAGATATATTACTGTTCAGTTTTATCGTTTGTGATAGTAGCATCGATCTGTTACCCAGCTAATACTTAGGAAGATTATGTCAGTTCTAGTTGGAGTTTAGTTTACCTTTTGGTTTTCATGATTTACTTGAATGGATACGGAAATATTATGAGGTCATCGTAGAGACTATACCGGCTCTTTTTTCTTGCTTGTGTATGGATACTCTGTATTAGCTACGCAAAGAATTGCGTACTGTCGCCTGTTTACGGCTTGAATTTGGGATTGATATAGGAAGGAGCCTATACTCCGCCCTTCTTCTGGTTGCAAAATCTTAGGAACGCCAATACTCGGGTTCCTAGTTGTATTACTCTCCTACTCGAAAGGTGACTATACTCTGTTCTTAGCCCAGTGGATTAGTGATTCCGAATTCAATAAACGCCTATACTCGGGTTGCCTTGTAGTAATTTCCTACGCAGTGGCTTTTATTTTTGAGCGCAAAGAATGCGCGGTTCTCTTGCCTAGCTTTTACGGATCAGAGTGAAAAAGGGTCTAGGGCGAAGGAAGAACTGTGATCAGCGGCAAAAATACATAAGTAACCTTAACCAGCTATTATTTACTTAGTAATATTACTTTTCCCAAGAAAAATTGTGAACGGTGGCAATAAGGCTTACTAGGGGACATAGACTAATAGCAACATACTAGATTTAGTAATACTTTAAAAATTTCAGCCCCTTTGTGTCCAGTGAGCGGTAACCAGGGTGAGAGTGCAGGTGGGTCTCGAAAATATTAGTAGTGTAACTGCGTCGTCTGGCAGCCTTCCGGTGTCATCGGCGTGGGAGCATTATTCTTGAGGAGACCGGGCAAGTAATGCGACTGGTTCGGACGACGGAAAACTTGAGCATCTTACCTAAATACCAGTATCATCATCTGTCTGGGGGCATACACTGAGCAAACTTCAACTTCATTGTAGTCGACCGCTACTGTACAATTTTAATAACGTGGTCTGGCTGCCGTCCGGTGTCGGCCTGTTTATAATTTTAAAAACGAAGCGTTAAGCGATCCTGCGAAGAAATTCGAAATATATGAGCTTGGTACCGACCTATCAAGACAGCATGTGCTAGCGGAAATTAGAGCAATTAAGAAAATCTTCATCGAAAAGATGGAGAGAATTTTGCGAAATTATCGCAAAAAGGGAAAGCACATGGAGGAAAAGTACCAAATGGAGCACAAACGACGCAAAGAAGTGGAAGAATTGGTCCAGAGAACAAATCGAATCGTAACGAAAAGAGGGCGAATAATTCAGCCAAGCAACTGGTTGCTAAAACAACAACGAAAGGAAACCCTAAATGCGCTGGAATTTGTGAAGAACAAACTGACAATCGGTGACCAAAAAGAGAATTCGAAATCAACAATCGGTGAGCAAGAAGGAACCGGTAACGGAACCAACAAATCACGATGAGCAACGAATTCGGAACATAAACCAAAATCAAGCGACGACATTCAAACCGAATTAGACACCAATCTAAATAAAAAACGAATTCAATCGGAGTACCGAATCCAGAAAACAATCGGTGTAATAATAACAAACAAGAACAGGTTTTAAAGAACAACCGGTACAATATCAACGACTAAAGCGTGGACAAAGAATCGATTCAAATGGCAAACGAAATGAACGGAACAACCAAAAGAATCGACGAATCCGGTACAAACGACAACCGAATCGAATAACAAGTGAACCGATCAATAAAAATCGAAAGAATTCGGTGTAGTCCAACAACGACGACCACGAAGGGAAACGAATCGATCCAAACCGAATCGACGACCAAGAACAATAACGACCAAAGAACCGGTACATTACGAAACCGGTGATAATTTTCCCAACGAAGTCGAGATCCGTCGCCCCAAAGAAACGCCAGTGATCTCAAATATTGAATTTCAAACCCTCGATCGACATAGACGATTATATTGAGATGAACCCATTCCCGATGGACAAAGACGATATAATATATAGTCATAATTTAGCCATAAAAGTCCTTACCAAAAACATTCCTGCCAAAATATCCCGAACTAGCCGGTTAAAAGAAGACTTGATGAATCGGGATTTAGAGCGTCAGTGGTAGACGAAATCTGGACGAAGGGGTAAATGGTGATGAAATAAGAAAAAATGGGAAGGTAATCATCAGAGATAAAAACAGATACGGGCGTGAACTCAAGAGGCATAGCTAAGGGCTTCGGCCCGTGGTGTTTAGGGGTTCACCACTCAAAACGTCCCCCGCTAGTCTCTTGAGAAGCACTACCGCATCTCATTTGGGAATAAAAAACAGGTACGGAAAGTTACGGATGGTGCAAAGAATGGCACCAGTGGTAGGTGCTAAACCGACAACCGGGATGTCGGGGGTTTAGTAGGCTACCAAGGGGTCCCGGGGCTAAAATCCCATTTTTCTAAACTTTTTCACTAAATAAATTATTATATGGTTCCCCAAGTTTTAAAATCCTAAATTTCTAAATTTATAAAATTGTTCTATCTATTTTGTATAAAGTTCACTCAAAACTTTTAATGCCTATGTACAGTCAATAGTAGTTTGTTCCTACGAATCAGTCTTGATTTACGGTGATACGAAACAGCGGTGGCAAAAGATATATTTTATTGTTCAGTTTTATCGTTTGTGATATTAGCATCGATCTGTTACCTAGCTAATACGTAGGGAGACTATGTCAGTTTTAGTTGGAGTTTAGTTTACCTTTTGGTTTTCATGATCTACGTGAATGGATACGGAAGTATTATGAGGTCATCGTAGAGACTATACCGGCTCTTTTTGTTCTTGCTTGTGTATCGATGCTCTGTATTAGCTACGCAAAGAATTTGGGATTGATATTATAGGAAGGAGCTTATACTCGGCCCATCTTCTGGTTGCGAAATATTAGGAACGCCTATATTCGGGTTCCTAGTTATAATTTTGTCCTACTGGAAAGGTGCCTATACTCGACCCTTAGCCCAGTGGATTAGTGATTCCGAATTCAGAAAACGCCTATACTCGGGTTTCCCTGTGCTTTTATTTTTGAGACCACAAAGAATGCGCGGGTCTCTTTCTTAACTTTTACGCATCGGAGTGAAAAAGGGTCTAGGGCGAAGGAAGAACTGTTATCGGCGGCACATATAAGTAACTCTAACCACCTATTATTTACTTAGTTATATTACTTTTCCCAAGAAAAATTGTGAACAGTGTCAATAAGGCTTACTAGGGGCGATAGACTAATAGCAACATACTAGCTTTAGTAATACTTTCAAAATTTCGGCCCCTTTGTGTCAGTGAGCGGTAACCAGGGCGAGAGTGCAGGTGGGTCTTGAAAATATTAGTAGTGTAACTGCGTCTTGTGGCAGCCTTCCGGCGTCGTAGACGTGGGAGCATTATTCTTGAGTAGACCGGGCGAGTAAGGGGACTGGTTCGGACGATCAAAAACTTGAGCATCTTACCTAAATACCAGTATCGCCGTCTGTCCGGGGGCATACACTGAGCAAACTTCAACTGCAAGTAGTCGACCGCTACTGTACAGTTTTAATAACGTGGTCTAGCAGCCGTCTGGTGTCGGACTGTTTAAAACAACTGGCACTATTAGCGTAAATTTAAGGCTTAGGTTGGGGTAATTACATAATCGCATGGTGGATTCTCCTTCCAGGAGTGCGTCTTGTTATATATAACATGTATATATGTATAAAACTATAATATATCTGCAACTGTCGTAGTCTTATGAACAAAGTACATTTACTTAATTTAACATTACATGTCTTAAACTATCCTGAACTGGTGATGATGTGCGAGACATGGGTAACCCCAAAAATCTCCCCAAATGAACTTAACCTGCCTGATTATGTATCGTTTCAATCAAATCGAAACAAAAAACGGTGTGGTGGGGTTATTATTTACGTGGCAAGTCACTTAAATCCTACCCAGTTTTGACAATCGATACAGCTGGTTACGAGGATATAGTTTTTTGTGCTATCCCAACTACAAACAACAAGGCAATCCTCCTCGCATGCGCGTATCGCTCTGATTCAAATACTGTAGAACAAAATGTAGCTCTTTATAACATCATTCATAGTCTGGCAAACCATGGATACGACTCTTTAATATTAGCTGGTGATTTCATTATGAGGTTAGTTGACTGGACAAATGAACTATGGCCTGCTCAGTGTGACGAGTTTATGCATAGCATTTTATCGGCCGGTTTAACTCAGTTAGTCACGAAACCGACACGTGATGGTAGTGTACTGGATTTTGTTTTCACTGACAATGATGCTCTTTATTGATAACGTTTCTATTGTCGCTGGTCTTGGTAGGAGCGACCATTGTTCTATTCACTTTAATGTCTTTTGCAACATTAATTACTTATCTGCTCCTGCTAAACTGTGTATAAACTATAAAAATGCAAACTGGAACACTATTAGAAGTCACCTCTCACGTCAGTTGAATTTAAATGATAACGAACATCCGAATGCTGCGTGGGATAGCGCACTTTTATGCATCAACAGACTTATAGCCGATCATGTGCCATTAGTTTCACGACGATACAGGAAGAATAAACCTAAGTGGGCAGATGCACAAGCTATGCGTGCACTGACAACAAAAGCGACTGCATATCGACGCTGCCAACGAAATCCGACTCATGTTAATTACATGCGTTATAGAGCATCATGTGAACTGGTTCACAATGAATGTATTCGCTCTCGTAAACTTTTTGAGAGAAAACTTGCGAACAATATTAGCTCAGACGTCAAATCTTTTTGGATATACGTTCGAAACTATAATTCCTCTGGTCCACCGGCTGTTGGCCCATTACATCTACAAAATGGCAACTATACCAAAAGTGACGCTGAGGTAGCAAATGTGCTTGGTTCTTTTTTCTCGTCAGTTTTCCAACAAGATACTAATATTATGTTGCCACAAATCGCTCATGCTACTGTTGCTCGTCTGGTTACAGTTCAGTTCAGTGTAAGTACTGTTCGTCAAACTATTTTAACTGCTAAACACAATGCCGCTTCTGGGCCTGATCAAATAACGAATACATTTCTTATACAATGTGTTGACGAACTCGCACCTTTTCTTGCATCGCTCTTCACATCATGTCTTGAATCCAGTTGTACACCGACTGAGTGGCGCAAGGCAAATGTCGCCCCAATCTATAAAGGTAAAGGATCTCGCTACGTCACCGATAACTATCGACCCATTAGTTTGACGTCAGTAGTTAGTAAGATTATGGAAAAAATAGTATCAAAATCACTAATTGAGCATGGGATCCGCTATAACCTATTTCGTCAATCTCAATTTGGTTTTTTGGCAAAACATTCCACTGAACTCCAATTACTTGATTTTTCAGACTATAAATGGAGGAGAAAGTGTTGATGTGATATATCTTGATTACGTAAAGCTTTCGATCGGGTTTCGCATAACGTTTTACTGCATAAACTTGCTACCTATGGTATCGGTGACCCGCTGTTGTCTTGGTTGCGTTCGTTTCTGTCCGGTCGTACCCAATGCGTATTAGTGAATGGTTGCAGCAGCGTCTGGACTAACATTACGAGTGGCGTGCCCCAAGGCTCTGTCTTGGGGCCCGTTTTGTTTCTTTATTACATCAGTGATATAGAAAATTATTGCTCTGGTCACCTCTATAAGTTTGCCGACGACACTAAGATATGTCGGCGCATACACAATAAATTTCCTGACGTTGATATTGATGATATGATAAAGGACTTTTAGAGGGTGTGTCGCAATGGTCAAGGGATTCTTTAGTGGAATTCAACGCAAATAAATGCTCCTGTCTGCACATAGGATCTGCAAATCCGAAGTTCTCCTATCAACTAGATCATATTCCTATACCAAATGTTTCATGCCAAAAAGATCTAGGTGTATGGGTGATGGATAATCTTGAAAGCATCAAAACATTGCTCAGAAGTTGCTTCTAAATGTAATCAGATCATCGCAACACTACGACGACATTTTGCTCACCTGAATCACGCCACTTTTATCCCAATCAATAAGGCACTGATACGCTCTAGGCTTGAATACGCATCAACATGTTGGTGCCCCCACTATAACCGCGACATCAAGATACACGAAGATGTACAGCGAAGGGCCACTAAACTAGTATCAGCAATCTCTGAGCTATCTTATTATGATCGTCTACGAAGCCTGAAACTCCAGACCTTAGAGACAAGACGCCTTCGAACAGATCTCATAATGATATATCGTATAGCTCACGGACTGGTGGATATACCGCTAACTCGCTTTTTTGACATCAACCAATCCGATCGTCTCCGTGGCCATCTACTGAAGCTTTCACCACGTATAGCACCCCGCGTAAATTGTGCTCGTTATACATTTGCTTATCGAACTGTCGAGGCTTGGAATAAACTTCCTCCCAAAATCGTTTTCGCCCCAAACCTCAAAACGTTCAAGACCCTTTTACACACGTCTCGCACTCTACCAGAGCTTTAGAATGCTTTCCTGTTGCTGCCGTTTTGCTTTTCTGATACAGACAGAAAACTCCGAAATTTTTTGCTCAGCCGAACAAGAATTCGGCTAGCCGTTGCTATTGCTATATTTATCGACAAACCTCACTGTCAAATGGCAACGGCGGATCAGATGCGTAATATACGTATATATGTATGTATATGTGTCATTTATCTGCGTAGTCCTCGGCCGGACTCGAATTTTTCGAAAACCGGGTATTGATTTTCAGTAAATCCGTGTCCGTCTCCGGGTATTCGTTTTTAGAAATTCCGGGTCTGGGTACGATTATTTTATTTTGCAAGGTCCGGGTATTAATTTAGAAAAGTTGTAACTTTAACTTGAAGGCGGGCGCAGTCGGCCAGCTTGAGGTTCCACGTTTCGCAAGTTTGAGCAGTGCTGGTCGCATTGCAGCTTTGTGTACCCGTGTATGCTTAGGTTTTGAGCAAAATCCGAGTAGATTTTCAGATCTGTTTGCCTGTTTAGTTATCATTGTGAATATTGCCTTAGCTCGTGTGATTCTGTTGCTGGTTTCGGGGTTGAATCCCCCTCCGAATAAATGAAGCTTCATAGATTGCAGAACGCTGTGCATCTTGCAGTGCCTTGCCTCGTAACAAGATCTGGCATTTGATATCTGTGATCTTGGCTATCTCGGCGCTAACGGCAAAGGGCACTATGGTTTCACGGTACACCCGCACAACTTACTATCTCGATGTATTCTTTTGATTATCAGTCCGAGTTTCGGCGGGAGGCCATTGTAGATAAAGAGTTCGTACATCCGTGCGCGATGATATACGGCGTTAAATGCGACCTTGAAATCTGCAAGGCAGTTACCAATGTCTGATTAAATTCGTGTCGTTGTTCGATTATATGCGCAAGGCAAAAATTTAATCTACAATTCGCCGTCCTGGTCTAAAGTAACTTGATTTTTCCTCATAGAGTAGAGCTGTCGGCGGAGGTACGGATGCGCTCTAGGAGTGTAGCCTCACCGATCTTGTATGCAATATTTAACAAGATACTCCGTAGTATTTACATAGAATTTTTTCACCTTGTTTAAAGAGGTATTAGACACCGAATTGTTCATGCTACTGGTACTGTGTACCGTGTTAAGCTCCAGATCTATGATAATAACAAAATGATAGTCGATTCCAGAGCTTGGGGCCTCCTGCTTTAAAGATAGGTGCGACCATACCGTCTTCACCAGTTTCGGTTAAGGTCATCATTGACTCTAGGCTATCGGACTTCGGACGCATTGGATAGACTGTAACTGAACCTTCTACCCAATACCCAAAAGCCACTATGTGAAGACCTGTCATAAGGCTGAAGCGCTGTCGAAAAACTCACACTTAACACTGTTTTGAAAATAAAGTAATTTTGGGTTATCAACTAACCAGTAATCCCAGTAGATCAGATAAAGCACCTTTGTCTCCTTGGTCTAACACGCAAATATAGTATGCGCTAAAATTGACCGCTTAAAACCAAAATATGTAGATATATAACGTCAAAAACTTCTTCCCATGAGGTCTTTAGTCTAAGTTTAGTCTAACCAGGATCACGGAACGCATTGAGCAATGCAATTGTACGAGGCTTTTTGAGGAAGTTCCGCGACCGGTATTTCATCCACAGCCAATAGGGGACCGATGACGTTGGACTGAAAAAACATTTAGCGAGACAGACGACGCAAGTGTCAGAGTTCCGGCAATGAACCAGAGACGTGGAGGCGACGTTTAAAAGTTTGCACATACGGCGATGATGCCACATTTTGAGGGAGCGAGTTCCACGGCCGCACCACCCGAAGCGCAAAGCTGTTTAGTCGGACGTTTAACCGAGCCCGCGGTTTAACCAGTTTATAGCAATGGTCACGGAGACGGTCATCAGCAGCAAACGTGAACAGACGTCGAGGATCAAAATCAATAAACCCACGGATAATTTGGAATGTCATTATTAAGTCAGCATGATAACGGCGGGTTTCGAGTGTCGGCAGGTCTCAAAAAATATGTATATCTATAAACACTGTCATCTTGGCATTGCCGAATCAAGGGTTTGTCTCTCTGCCAGTAAAATTTTATATCAGGTCACTGAATGTTAGGATATATTATGGATTATCCCGACATCACGGATAATATACGGACATGAAATCGTATCCAGATATTATAGCCCATCACTAGTCAACGCTATGGAAGTGAATGTCTAAATGGTCGCTGTGGCTAGATCTAAGGAAAACACTCGCCTAACAGTTCCCCATTTTTAGAAGCATTGCAATAGACATCACCGCAAAATATTTTGAGATTGGTCAAAACATGCAGCAACTATATATACAGGTAATTTAGCACTAAACATAAGACCAATGGATGTAATACCTATAGTGCTGTGGTGGGAACCTTAGCCTTAAGATCTTTGAAGGTTAGAAATTTTAGCAGGTTTACTACGATATTACTCTAACTTGTGTCCATTGACCAAAAATAACAAGTGATAGCTGTGTTAAGAGATACCACTAAATAATGCCTGTCTGCTTTCGGTTCGAGCAAGATCAACCGTAGTAGAAGTCGCTAAATAATTTTATTCAGAAACCCAAAGTTCTGGGTTAAGAAGATTGGTAATATTCCATAACTTAAAGAACATATCTGCGACTACTGCAATATCTCTGAAACTTTAGTCTCGACACTTGAAGTGTACAGAAATGGTACATGATTTGGGTTTAGTCAGCAGAACAAAGAGATGCTTTGATAACACCAATTTTCACAATTGCGGGCTAAAATACATCAATGCAGCCGCGAAGCAAATAACCTGCAGCACAAAACTTTAATATATTTTCACAGCATCGGTGAAAATGTATGAATTGTTATGGCATCCGGCAAGATAAGTTAGAATTTTTGTTGCAGAAAACGTCTCAATTTACAAATGGAAAATTTGGTACCAGCATTATCATGGGGAGATATGACTATTTCAGGTCTGTTGGGCCCATTTCAAAACCGTTTTTACGTAATTATACAACACAAGTAACCGCCTCAGATACAGAGCTCTGAAAACCATTTTAAGGGCCATTTTTTAATCCTACGACAAAGGTAAACAGCACGCCCGGCTACATAGGGCTTCTCTCGCTCTACAAAATTAGCCTATGACGAACCATATGTTTTCTTCAGTTGCTCATTTTCGTGTATTTTCGTTTATTCCAGTACAATTTTTTTACGAAACCTACAGCATAGGTAACCAACACAATAACTCATAATAATATACAGCTACATAGAGCTTCCTTCGCTTAACAAAAAAGCAAATAAAATCCATATTTTATGATTGGCTGACGATTTCGGGTCTCATGGACCCATCTTAACTAATCATATAACATTGGTAACCACCACGATAACGAGCCATTTCCAGCTACTTACATAAAGCTTATCTAGCTCTCGAAAATGAACGCAAAAACCCTTATATTTTCAATGATTGTGTGGAGAATACGTTTTTCGTATAACCCGGGTCTCACGGGAATCAGTTTTTGGTCCTAGCCAAACCAAAAATGGATATTTCAAACATTCGTCTGATCGTTCGCGCAACATTGCAAATTTGGGTTATGAATGTCACAAAAATCCACAGACCGGCAGTCTTAAATTTCGCTACATGAAAAGTAAGAATTCTTCGATAACACTCCGAATTCAATCACAATATATCTTATGATCAGGAGGAACGATTTTGGTGAATGGAAGCTGTAGTATCATCGCTGCAAAACGAGTATATACTATTTGTGTTGCAATAAGTGTTGTAAGGTGCTTCAGAGCGTCTTATTGCTCATCGTCGCCTTCTGTGAGTTTACTCATCGGCGTCGTGTGCTGTATGCCTCGGGCTGCCGCCGTAATACAATTAGCCCACCAACACTTAAGTTTCTGTCCACTTTTCACGCAAAATCTGTTACATCTCCTGCAATAGTTTCCGCACCAGACAAGTCATCTTTTGTCGGTACTGAGGGTCTCCATTGTTACATTCGGTCGTTGCACCCGACTGAACAAATCCTCCAACCACCATCTACGGTTTCAGTAATCAGTGTAGCGCCGCACTGTCGGAAACGCATATTCACAGCTTCATTTTCAGGTCCCTTTGGGCAACGCTTTACACGTTAAAGTCATTGAATAGAGTTCTCTAGAGCAATGACCGACAAATAGGTCATACTGGAGATACCACAACGAGCGCGTTGTACACTTCGTGAGCAGTGGAAAATTCATAAGCAGTTTATGCACCGTAGTATTGTATCAGTTGCGCGATGCCTCTAAATCTAGTGCGCTTAAATGTCTTTATGTTGGTTGAAAAGAGGGGGATATGTAGGAGACACGGGAGGCTGCGCCTATATGCAAACGCTGTTGGTATTTCTTTATCAAACGATATAGTTTCCCACTTTTTAACTCCTTTTGCAATCTGTCATGTAAGTTGGATTAAGCTGCATATTTGTGACTTTAATGTGATGGTTGCCCTAGGTATTGTATAATAAATTCAGAATTAAAAAAAACTTGGCGTCCAAAGCTCCGTAGTCGTTGAATGTTTGGAACTTTCGCTAC
>JASANE010010467.1:0-15269 GCA_030248225.1 Trileptium ribeirensis
AATACTTTCGTCACTTTGCTCCCACCGCTCTCCTACTATATAGCTGTCTTATTGTTTATGGTAGCAATTTTGACTTTTTATAAAACGAGATCAATGCACAGGGGTGAAAAATTTTAAAATATCTCTTACAAGTTAATACCAGTGCAACAAAACTGCGCAGTGTTTATAATTGTAATTTACTGTTTAATTCATTTACGGTAATTCAAGCCTAACCCTTATGACCTAAAATACAGACTTTGTTGCATTGAGAGTGCATTGTGAGTTATTGGGAAAATATTTTTCGTGTGATGTTATTTTAATCCTTTTTGTTACGATGTGAGGCGAACCTATTGTGTTACATTTGGTTGCCTTCTTGGGGGGTGGGGGGTGGGGCCGCATAACGTTACATTTCAGTGCCATGTCACGACCAAAAATACCCAATTTGTTGCATGGGTAGAGCGCGCTTACAGCACGGGTTTTGGGCGCACGACGTCATTGCACAAGACTTTTTGGATGGGTCGGGCTTAAACACATTCTGAAAATTTTCTTCTTGTTTTTGGGTCCCGCCCCGCAACCTCACTTTCCCATGTTAGCATACATAACAGATACAACTTGTCGACTACTATTTCGGGGCTACACTGCAAAAAGCACCGACATTATGCATAGGCACATAACGAATGCCCGCTATGGAATGGTTAGAATAGACTCTTAAAAAGAGGGGGGGATTTTAAAATTTCAAATTGAACTTTTTCCTATTTTGAAAATGAAATACTACAAAGTGCCATAATCAAACATTTTTGTTTTTGCAACAGTGAATACATATTTTTAATTTTTGTTGCATGTTGTTAATTACAATACACTCGGGAACATGACCACTCGCCCTGCCACCGACATTTCATGGCAAGAGTGCTGACATAAAACTATTTAGTAAAATGGTTTAAAATCACTTTTTAACAGTTTAGCTATCATGGCAGATTTGCAAAATAAACAAAATACATTCATAATGCAGACAATATGAAATTTATGGCAAACGGGACCCCTTTAAGCCCAACAGTTTGTGAACGAGACCGCGAAAAGGAGCACACTCTGAGATTTGACGGTTTTTCGCAATTTGCAACTCACGTCACATTAATGGTAACTTCGTGTATTTTTGTTTGATATCCTTACTACCAGCAGTGTTGCGTTGCATTTGCTGCGAAAACGAGACGCCTCTTGTAAGTATGTGCTGAGAACAGCAACTATTGTTGTTTTAAGCATCTCGGCGATTGCATTTTTCCAGACCATTTTTCTCCATTCTATACTTTTTATTATACTGATGTGTTCTAAGCCGATTTTCCTCTATATCATGCAACAGTACTGTTTGCTTCTAGGTAGAAACTTATGCAACAAGCGTTCATAATTTTTTGAAAAAATGTGTATAGTTTTATTAGTATACGGAAAACACGGTATGTATTATTTTAGAACCGTTTTACTAAACCAAAGAGGGAACTTACAATCACTTTTCTCTAAAAATATTGCGCAACCACATGCATTTTAGATATACTTTAACTTTAACATTTTATAGTATATGAGTTTCACAAGTCTCGTTAAATATTTATTTATTTAAAAACTGCTTGTGTGGATTCTTATAATGCAGAACACGGTAATATATACATTTTGCGTCACAAAACATTGAGAAGATGCATTTAAATAAAAACAAACCGCACTGTGCTTTGACCAGGCGTTTGAATTGTTAATGTCAGATTATCTCATCGGGCTTCCCAATTGAAAGAAATCTTTTGCAGTTTTTTGTTATTTTAAATGCGTTATTCTCAATGTTTTGTGACGCAATGTTATGTGCTACCGTGTTCTGCATTATAAGAATGCCACACAAGCAGTTTTTTTCAATCGCCATGCAATATTTAACACAGAGACTTTGTGTAATTACATTATCTATAAAATAGTGTTAAAGTTTCAAAAGTATTTGTTAAAATGCATGTGGTTGCGCAATATTTTAGAGAAAATGATTGTAGTTCCCTCTTGGTTTAGTAAAACGGTTATAAAATAATACATACCATGTTTTCCGTATCTAATGAAACTATACACCGTTTTTCGAATTCTGGAACGCTTGTTGCATCAGTTACATTTGTATTACCTAGAAGCAAACGGGTACATACTTGCCGAATAATATAAGAGGAAAATCAGCTTAGAACACATCAGTATAATAGAAATTATAGAATGGATGAGATTCTGGAGAAGTGTAAATCCATAGCAAAAATGTTTAAAACAGCAATAGTTGCTGTTCTCAGCACATACTTACAAGAGGCGTCTCGTTTTCGGACTAAATCTAACCTAACACTGCTGGTAGTCAGGCTATACTATAAAGATGAACGTAGTTAATGATTAATGCTAACACGGTAGTAATTCCGATACAAAAAACAGTTAAAATATTAGAGATGTATCCTTTTTAAATATAATGTTAACTGCAAATGATACAAATTTTAATGCTTTTGCTTGGAATTGCCATTAAATTTACATATTGTCTGCATTATGAATGTATTTTGTTTCATTTCAAAGCATTCTAAATATCATGATCACTAAACTGTTAAAATAATTTAAACCATTTTACTAAGATGTCGTTTTATGTCACACTTCTTGCCATGAAATGTCGGTGGCACATAGTTTAGTATTCCCCCAATATTATCCTAATTAACAACATGCAACAAATTTAAAAATGTATTCACTGTTCAACAGAATCGAAAATAATGTTTGATTCCTGGCACATGGTCATATTTCATTTTCAAAATAAAAAAGTTAATTGGAGATTAACGTTTTAAAATACCTAGTTTTATTACTACTTTAATAACCTATTCTAACCATTCGTCACGCATTGCGTTATGTGTCTTGTGCATTGATGTCGGTGCCTTTTGCTACAGTGTAGCCCCGATATGGTAGTCGACAAGCTGTATCTGTTATGTATGCTAACATCAAAATGACGTAGAGTTGCGGGAACCGAAAACAAGAAGAAAATTTTTTACAGAATATGTTTTTAACTCCAACCATCCAAAAAAGTATCAAAAATAACATCATACGGAAAATATTTTTCATACTATTAACGCACTCTACATGCAACAAAGTCAGTATTTTTGGTCATAACATGGCACTGAAATGTAACATGTTTTCGGCCCACCCACCCAAGAAGGCAACCAAATGTAACACAATAAGTTTTTAGCCTCACCCATCCAAAAAGATTTAAAAATAACATCACACGAAAAATATTTTCCCAATAACTCACAATGCACTCTCAATGCAACAAAGTCAGTATTTTAGGTCATAAGGCGCGAAAGGTTAAAGCAAAATTACCATTAAATGAATTAAATATAAGGTAACATTCATTATAAACACTGCGCAGCTTATTACGTGAGGTACTAACTTTGTAAGAATATTTTAAAATTTTCACCCCTATATACATAATACATTATAAAAGTGAGAATTCGTTCCATAAACAATAACAGCTATATATCATCAGAAAACAGGTGATAAAGCAATGACAAAAGTCATGTAACTATTCTTTTTCACGTTCGACAGTTACATATTTGGAAAAAGAGTGTAAATATTTTATGAAAACTCGTACCGCCGATTGGAATAATGGCACAGTTAGTATCACAAGCGGCTCGCACAATCGCCTCTGTGTCCTCCTTGTTTCCTAAAGATAGTAGAAATAAACTACATGTTTAAATATTCATCGCCTTGGCTCAAAAGTGCTCTATCAATATGGTAGATAATTACGCACATTAATCTACGGTTTTTCACAGAATTTGAAACGACAGGCTTAGCCATTAGCGTAAATTGCATCACAATCAAATTTTACGCTCAACCGTTCCGCAAACAATAAGCTCGCAAGTTTTTCTGGTAAAACCCATGACACTAAATGAGCAGAAACTTTAGGACTGTAAATCGTGCGCGCCATATGTCAAATACGTCTTTTCAAGGCATAGATACGATGCGCACAACGCACTTACACGTAGCCTAAATACAGTACCAGCAATCCAAAAAGATCAAAATTCAGTTTAAACAAAAATAATAGAAATTTTACGAATCTGAAATTGTGCCAAAATCAATAACGATCGAAATTTCGTTTATGAAATATAAATGTTGGCAACGGGTAGCTTTTTAATTGAATGCTCGAATGTAAAAAAAGAAAAACTAAATCAGTAAGGTTTACATATGAAATTTAATAATTGAAATAAATGTGATACAAGCTCGTGTCGCGTCAGAATCTCCATGAAAAGGCATTAGTGCTTTGATATTTCGTAACCCTACCTATGGAATAAAGTATAAAGATATCAGTTAGGCCAGCTGTGGAATAAAATGACTGAACAAAACTGTGCTGAAAGGCTGACTGTAACCCTGCAACGTTTGAATTTGAACATTGTGCAATGGTTAATAAACGCAAGCCGACACCAGCTTCTATTCGCCATGTCTTTGTTGCAAGCGGGATATACATGCCGCTGATTTACCTGAGAGAGGTTGCTAGGTTCCTAATCAAAGAAAATACTAGCGCATGTGCAGACAAACCCAGTTAACACACCAGCTGACAATGTCGCTGACATAATTTGCCGACAGTTGGCATTAAACAATTAAGCATACCGCAGATCGATATGGAAAACCCAAACAGAAATCTTGAACCCGACCGGCTAACATTGAAAATGGCATAAAATGTGTAATACACGTACCGCAAATGTGGATTAATCGCAAGCAGATACAGTCGCAGGCTTAACTCAGTAACAATTCCAATGTTCGTATAATTTCGCACCCCAATTCATGGACACCCACAAATAAAGCAACACATTTATAACATACACAGGCGTATCGGCCTGAGAACTCAAGTTATATTAGACTTACATTCATTTTATTTGAACAAAGAAAACAAAACCTACACAAAAGATCTTTGTCACCTCAATGTAATAAAATACACTAACCAGCTCAAGCATGATTATAATTTAAAAACGAATGAAAATTTGGTTTTGACCATCGGCGTTGCACTTTTAGCTTGGACAGAGCCAAAAGTATCAAAACACACAAGTAAAGGACAATAACGTTTGCAAAAAAACTAGTACTTGTATTGAATAAATGACCTTTAAGGACATAGAAAAACCCTTGAAAAATGTTGTTGGAAAAAATATAACTTTACGTAATGCGTGCTTAATTGGTTTTGTGAAACAGGGTTGTCGGTGGAAAATGCTCTTACACTAATAATCAAATGCCGAGATATTGCGTTACGCCAGTGATTTTACAAAAATGAGTATATTTCGTTGGTTGCCGTCGCGGTAGTTACTTGAGACTATGTCGGTAATCGTTGCGGTGCAAAACGCTCTACTGTTTTCAATTTAGTACAATGTTCTATGGTGTGTTGCGCTTGGTAAACTGTATTGTACAAGGACATTGTGGTGGAAAAATGCCCTTTTGAGCACGAAAAAGTTTTGCATTCAAGACAGAAAAATTATTGAAACTAGTGGATAAATTACCACTGATCAAGTTCCCATATCTTTCACTTTATCACGGAACCAGTAATTAATGTGTATGATAATGTTTACAGGAAACTGCAACAGATAGTATAACAGGGTCGAGCGCTTGTGTGATATTTCAGTTTCTTATAACTTGTATATTTCCCCCAAGCACAAACCTTCGCAGTCAAAACAAACTGGTACCTAATGTCTTTACTTCAAGGATCAATATGTCGTTTTCGTCAATTAAAAACGTAAAGGGTTATAGACTACAGGAGTATATAATTTCCAAATTGCCTGACCAAAGTTATTGCAAAGACTCAAAACAGAGCCTAATCTTCTTTTTATTTATTTTCGTGCTGCCACTTCAGAAGCGTATCTGTTCCACGGAAAGTATCAAGCCAAAAACAAGTTCAAGTTGTAATGAATGAACAACTAATATCCAATTGAATTAGAAAAATATCCTTGAGACAAAAGAGATAAAACACTCGAAAGCCTGAAAAATGATATGTCAAATATCAACACAAGTTTTTATACTACTCACCAAAAGGCTCTGAATACATTCTCAATACCAAAAGTCCCTTGCCTCTATCTACATGCAAAAAATGCAATATTTTTAGAGTAGCACACAGGCATTTCACCGGTTGATGCAAATGGTATGTAAATATGTACACGTCAAGCGCTCGACCACTGTTACACTACCTGTTGCAGTTTCCTGTAAACATAGAACGTGTAAAGTTCTACCATGGTTTCGCAAGCTACACCAGTAATTTCACTTTTAACATATCGCGGTAATGAATCTACTAGAGCAAAATACATGGTTAAGCAATGGCAAACGCATGAGGAGACAATGATAAACGGATAAAATACACGATCGTATATGTATAGATATTTACAGGTATACATGCAGGATATACAAGAACAGACATACAACTTCAGTCTGATTAAACGACAGTAAATACAAGATTATCCATAGCAAGCAACGCTACATTCATCAAACTTAGTATATATATACTGGACTAAATTCATACTGGATCAGATACACACGCACACGTACTCGCTCATGACAGAGGACCTTAAATTTGTCTCAGGACCATCGATTTTAATCTAATCTCTTTAGTAGACATGATCTCAGGGTTCAGTAATGTCCCAAAACACTGTGGTGAGGATTAATCTACCGTGTAACGATCGAAAATGAATGTGTTACACTTGCATATTTATAGTTTTTGAAGTATGTCGCAGTGCAGCATTTAACTAAACTGTTATTAAACTTAAGGTTTTATTAGTTAAAGCTCATATACATGTGAGACCACAACAAAGAGAACAGTGACAGGAACCGGAGCGAGCGTGGATAGTCTGTGGTCATTGAGTGCCTATAACATGGTTCGAAACTCAACTAAAGGGTCATTTCACGCCACGATGTCCTTTTGTCCCAGAAAAAATGACTAATAAATTTGTTGGCTCCGAATATCTTCATTTTTACTCCCTATGACCAAAAACGTCCAGACTTCCGAATTGGAATTTTTTAACCGTTCTGATACTATAGCTTCCCAACTACCACCCCTGATGGCCAGCCAATCAAACGTAAAAATGGCCTCTGGCATGCCCCAGTTTGAATATAGCCTCCATTTTGTGATTATATACCTCATGCAGCCTATCAGCGCGTAAAAATGAGGCTTGGCCGAGCTCCGTATATCAAAAAAAAGCTTATTATGCCTATGCTTGGGTCGAACTTATCATTTCTAAAATACAGGGGTGCCGATTTATAGCTGTTGCTAAATGGAAACGAAGCGGCTATAAACGGTGGCTTTTCGTATCGATAGTTTAGCCTGGGGGAAGTGTTATGCAAAAAAATTCACAATATTCCCTTTGCCAGACACGTTAGAATGCCAGAAGTAACTGGTGGTCGGGGGGGGGGGGTAAATTTTTATTTACATTCAAAACCACTCAAAAATTCTAGAAGCAACACTCAACTGTCTTTTTCACACCACCCACTGTACATTATTTCATCCAAAAATAATGTGGTCGGGGTGGGGTAAATTTGGTCGAGGGGGTAAATTTTTTATGTACGTTCAAAACTACTCAAAAATTCTAGAAGCAAAACTCAACTGTCTTTTTCACACCAACCACTCTACATTATTTCATCCAAAAATAATATGATACATGCATACCAATCGATCGCCAGTGTATATGCCTGGTAACGTGGTCGGGGGAAGGGGGAATAAAATTCAAAATCAAAAAAATAATTTTGTGTCATATGTGGCCGAAATGCAGTGCCACAATATGAACTAAAGCCGCGAGATTTAAATTTTATCGAAATACCGTCACATGGCCGAGTTTTCGAAATGTGGTGGTCGGGGGGGGGGGGGTAAAAGCCTGAGATCAACGGGTCGGCCGTGAGATAGAGCTCAGATCGTTTCACCATTCTCTTCCTCATGAGAATGAAACATAACAGACAAATTAATAGACTTGTACTCACTCCACCATACCCCAAACTATCAATGGTCGGGGGGGTAATCAAATGTGCTAAAATCGATATTTTAACCCTGGCGCCGGGGTAAGTAACAAGAAGCCGCTGGGTTAATATTTTTTCACCAGGTACCTCTCCAGGATTGGTGTAGATTTGAAATTTGTAACCAAAAACGTATTGTAGACCTGACTAATTCTGCACAAAAAAATTATTAAGGCCATAATTTCTAACATCGAGCCACACCATTACCCGGAAAAACCAGGTCGTAAAATTAGTCATTGCGGTTTTTGTCAATTTGGGACCTATGTAGATGTCCAGCATCTTATGGCGGGGGTGAGGTCAAAAATTTTTTGTTGTTTAAAATAGCTAAGTAATGAGGCTTCCTGGCGTAAATAACATTTTTGCCAGTTCCCTGCCCGTTTCTGTGCTACAGACCAAAATATCCACGTTTACCAAAAGGACATCGTAGCGTGAAATCACCCTAAACCTTTTTAAAGGCACAAAAAAGCAACAGCACACTCGCACCACAATAAAACAAACAGTGGAAGTAATTTACAGATTACATTAGTCTGGTTTTTTCTCACAAGTGTAGAAAATGTGGGGGCTACTTGCAAGTGGAGGCATAACAGGTGTCGAGAAACTGCAAAATCTTGTGACACTTGCCAAATGTGTCTTTTTTAGTTTATCCACAATACACATGATAGTGTTACACGCCCTTTGATTGCGATTTTTTTCAGACTGACAGAGCTTAATCTTATGAACTGAGAAGGTTTGAAAAAAGCTGGCATTTTGGTTTCGTGGTGCAAGTTGAAAAACTTGTGGTCATTTCCGCCAGTATTTTTCGCCTAATCGCACAGATATGTTAACCTAATAACATAACAACGTAAGTCATGCTAATTGAAATTTATATAATCGCAATATCAGAACTATAATTTTAAGAAAACTTTCTACGTTGCGGGGCTTTTTGTGTGCTGAATTGGCTGTATTCCACGTAAGTATAATGGATTAATCGTATCTAGTTACCCAACTCGTATAGGAAAATCTATAGCGCCATATAGCCATTAACGTGCAACTAAATGTATAAAAATGCTAAAATTTCACAATTTTGTTGATATAACTTAACATTTATAGCCCGGTGAAGCACCTCGCAGAAGCAGCGAAACATCCAAAGTACTTTTAAAACAACTAAGTCCACGTGTTTAACTGATCAAATAACACTACATGCCCAGTGTTCACCCTTAACAAACCAGACACTCATTAATACTTTTTTAGTTTCACATTATTGATAAGACCAGATTGCGCTTCCGGTTCTGGCATAAAATAGAAGTTCCGTTTCTGTAAATCATCGATAAGTATACATTTAAAACATGAGAAACAGTAAATAATGACATTATTTTGCTAATACTTAGGTACAATGAATGATGATAAATATCTGTTTGTACTTGTACTTACTTGGCCAAACGATAATATCAACACAGCGGTGCAGAGCACCATGTCGCATTACGTAGATATCGCTTGAACTTTGGCCTGTAAACTTATTAGTAAATTCAATATGCCATTACAATTAAGTTTAAATGCCTGTCACAAGCGCACACGCGTTTTACTACATCTTCAAAAACACCAAAAAAATGGAAGCAAATCAATAATGCAACAAACATGATGTGACAGTAGAACGGGCAGACTACACAATGTTTCAAATACTGGCTCTTGGAAAATGACACAAACTAATTATTTTATAACACAATCTCTTTTTGTCAATAATCCGAGACCAGTTCTGCATACGTAAGTTACAGTCCAAAGCAACTACGATTTGTATGTTTTCGGTTGTTAAAACTATGTTCAGTCAAGCATAAAACCACAGCGAACTACATATATTTTCTGAGCGCTATGTACAGAATTAGTCAATAATTCCATTTTGGACATACTCATTACGTCCAAATCATTTTGAAAATATTCGTACGAATAAAACAAATTAATTTACTAATAATTCACTGATTTATTTACTAGTAATTACTTTTTGATTACAGTTGCTGCATAATGTTTTGTCCAAAAAGCTAGAAGTCGTTCAGTAGAAAATTTAATAATGAACAAACTGAAAACAAGAGGATAACGTCAAGGACACATTCTTGCTAATAGAAATGAACGCGAAGTTAAATGCACATAATATATTACTTCTATTTAGAATTATCCAAGACAATTAATCATACACAATTTTTGTCGCATTAAATAAACAATAACTATCCGGAATGATGCTAAATTTGTAAGCAGGTTAATTGTTGTTCTCTGCGAGAAATACAACAAGCAGTACAGTATGGCAAGGGCAGTTCTTTTATTCAACTAGAGAGCTCTGGATACCATAAAATTTCGACGTACTATGAGATCTGATATAGCAGCGCAGGCGATCGGTCGAAAATTCGATTTGTGCAAGCTTCATTCGTACAATAAAAGCATCGTTCTGTACTGGTGGCGCCAAAAACGTTAAATCAACCGCAGGCTGAAATTTGGCGAAAAGTCATAAGCCAGGGCTGTAACATCTCGCAAAATATATAACTTACGTTTTTCTTAAAAATAAAAATGCGCATCGCCAAGTACAACACAAGTACAACTAAATCATATAATTTTGTATAACTTATTTATATTAAATATCTGTCTGAGATAAACTCTAAGCTTTTGCAAAAAGTAGCATCTGAAAAATAAGCCTGTGCCAAGCGCGGATAGTTTTAATATTCTCGCTGTGGCGCTCGCCCTATTTATACTTGTTAATATGTTCTTTGGTTCATTTTTCAAATACGTGATTTATGTTTCTCGTTCAGAAAAAAACGCGCAACGTGCACTTGGAAAATGCAAAAATCACGCGAAACTATGCAAGAAATCTCTGGTTATAGCTACAATACTCTTTTTCCCACAACCTTCCGAAATGTGGGGAGGAGAAATCTTTGGAGATACCATGTTGATTTAAGGGCAATTTTCAAAGTAGTGTGGTAATATCTTCTATAAATATTTTCACATTTTCAAGTACTTTTAACTGTTGTACAAATACTTTCAGGCTTTAAATGCACTGTTTTAGTATTAGAAATAGCAGAAGTTAGTTTTAAAAAATACGTACTTTGCAGAAAATATGAATTTAAGAGTTTTATGAATCTTGGCTTTAGGACCAGAGGTTTAGGGTATGTAGTGGAACGATCATGGCATAAACTTTAACGAACCTGGTGTTTTGAAATGTATTAGACTCCCCATACCCCACTGTAGACAAGCGAACTAGTTCTTTACAGAAAGCCATGTGTGCATTTTCGCGGTTTTTTAAATGTTTAGGCTTTTTATTAAAAAATTCAGTATCTACAACTTTTGCTTTTGGACTTGCGCATTGAAAATGTAGATTGCTTCTAAGTGTATAACCTCACAGCACTGGATCGAAATTAACTCAATTCAAAAAGGCACCATGTTAAGTACATAATAATTTCACATACATAAGTAACAAAGGCTATAAATATACAAACAACCAGAGTTAGGCAATGATAATATCAGCTCATTAAACAACCCTGTATAGAAAGAGCTACATAATCTTGTTTGATTACGCTATAAAACGTGCTTATATTCTTATATGCATTTTTTATGCAAGTTGACTATACTGTAGAAGGTGCTAAAATCATTACCGGTGACTGTCTTGTCCACAACATTCTGAAAAATAGTAGGGGATAACTTTACTGTGCCCTCCAGTTCATTGTTGCATAAAATTTCAATCTCAAAGTGGGGAACAAAATTTTGTAATATCTAGCTTTAAAATCATTCTAGATATTTCAAGCTTCCAAATCAGCTATCGAATCGAAAGAATCTGCCCAAGCTGAATTAAACGTGCCCTAAGCAACCCAACAACGGACATTGTCAAATTTCACCACTCTTACGGATAGGAAGAATTCATCGCTTCGCTCGTTTTACACACTACACACAGAATTCAACAACCATGAATAGAAAGATGAATTAAGGCATATACAATTTCTGCACACCAAATTTCGAGCGCGGTCGTCTAATCATAATATTTTACACAACTTTAAGGCCAAAATAATAATTTCGGTGGACAAATATGTGAATAGCCATACTATACCAACCTCTGGCGGAGTATATTTATCTGCGTCAGTACCAACAATGTCTTTCAAATAATCAAACAGATGAGGATACAGCTTGCCGTCAATATCCTGATATCTGAAATTATTGTAATATTACAGTGTATAGTGCAATACGTAAATCCAAACAACCTGTTAAACTACAAACAGCAAAGGTAAACGTATGGTCGTAAAATTACTACTACTTCGGGATCACAAAATTATCCATCTTTATTTTTATTATGTCCGCTAGAATTTGCCTGGCTCGTTTAGGTATTATAACTATTATATACTGTTAAAGCTACCTAACAAATTCCCTTGTGCGAACATTAAAAAAATTGTTTTTGAAAAATATCGATCAATGACTAGGACCACAGATTCTATTATGTTTTGAAGAAAAATTGTCTGATTTCAGTGTTACATTATCGATAATGATGAATATTGTTGTCGTATTTATAGGATTCTTCTAATTCGTTTATCCGTTGAGGTCCTATAGGCACAAAATTCTTTGATTACGGCAGTCAATTATCTCAGATATACTCTCAGAAATCGTTTAACTCAGAAATTTTTGTATCAAATTCGCACGTGCAACAAATAACGAAAATCGAATATCACATGCCTGGAACCACGAAATTCTGCGTGCTGTGTGTCGTTCAAAACGAAACCAGTGGACTTGTAGCCCCATCCATTGTGCTTCATCACCGAATCTCTAAAATAATGTAACATGAACTTCAAATCATAGTCAGATGGTATTTTACAAGGTTTACGAGAAATACGAACTATGAAACCCTGGTGGGGCAATCTAATGTGTGAAGATATTCTCATCACAAATATGTAATATAATATACATCTCGAAATGACATATATATATATATCGCGTTTTGGTAATTTGGTAAAATTTTAGTTCGCTACATAAGATATATACGGATTATGTGCCGCTGTCCGTCAAAATTCGAGCGGTATGCTGAAGTTAATACACGATAGAAAGGTAATGTCAGTGTAGCAAAAAATAACCGGAACCGAAATTTTCCGGAACCAGCAACGGGATTTCATTTAAACAGGATCCGGAACCTGGTCTTCGAAAATTATATATATAGTAAAACAGATGAAGGAAGAAATGAATGCATTAAAAATAACTTTTACATTAAACTTAACCTATTGGAATGGCATTATTGCCTTTCTGAAACTTTAAAGAGACTAAAGAACTAACATTATTTATTTATCGATCAAAGTCGGTTTTTGGACACCCAGGGCAAAAATATGTTCCACTATACACCCTTACGCTCTGACTCCATTCGCCTCTTTTTACTACACACACGTTTGTTACATGTTGTTCTGTAGGAAACTTGAAATTATTGGTTTATATGGTTATAATAGAAAATAATAGAAGGTAATTTTCTGATCAGTGGTCAGAGACACTAATTAGGTTAGCGATCGTCAAATAGTGCCCGTCAGTTAGATGATAATAATGATAACTGAGACAAACTGATGCTGCTCGCACAGCTTCAATAAATACAGTTTATTGCCGAGAAAGCAGTTTCTGGCTGCGTTGCAGATAACGTTAGTTTACTTCAATTTAGACTGATTTACAAAGATTACAAGCGCACTGTCTGGTGCGTGACGCAATTTATGTTAGCCAAGCATACGCTAAGTACTTCTACGTAAGCCATTCTCTGTTACCGAGTTGGACCGGTTTAATTCGAACGTACCTCGCAGACTTCTGAATGTGCATGCATGCAATCCGAATGCTACAAGCATCGACCTGGCTTTGACTTGTTAACAAACTCCTGCAGGTCATTATGAAAAATTCCTACTGAAACTATGTGCCCTATGTACTTACGTTTCACACAGGAAATTGTTTAGTTAATATTTTCTTTTGCTTGGTCGTACTGGAGTTTGCTCATTGTATAATATATATTACATATGTTTGGCTCACAGATGAAGCAAAAATGTGGAGATTTCAAACAAAATTTTTAAACCGGCATTCCGGTTCAGGTATGGTTTTGCCCTTTGCCGGAACCGCAACCGGAACACGATTTTCGCCGGAACCGGAATTCCGGTTACTCCCTGAAGTGCAGGTTAACATTTCATATTGCCATACCATTTTAATATAAAGAATTTGTGTAAGGTTTGTCACTTTCTCTTTTTTTATCACGATTAATATTTTCCATGTCCTATGTTGTCATTTTTCCCAATAACCAAATCAGAGCGGATGGCAGTGGTCCGATGGACTTACTATAGTGGCTTAAGTGTAGTCCATTAAATTTGCGTATTTTATTTAAAACTAAGAATGATGAAAAACGCACCTTATACTGCTAAATAGTTGCAGCAGTAGATTCAGATTTATTAAATTCATAATTAAAAAATTCAGAACAGCTAAACACTAATTATAAGAAATAAACCGCAAAAAACTAATAATCAAGAGTAAAAAATACGACATTTAGAAAATAGAATATGTCTATAATCTAATATTCGTCAATTTATGGCACGAAATATTTGAATGACCCTTTGAAGCACCCCAACGAATAAATATATCCCTTTTGATATATACATATATATATGTATATATATATAGTGACTGTACCAGAAGAGTATATGTATTGAGAAAAGCTAGTGGATCTAAGCATCGTTTCAGCAGCGCGCGAAACCATTATAGCCACAGATAAAATATATTAGGTTGAAAATTATGAAATTACTAAAAGATTTGGCTTCGAGGTACTAATTCTAGTAGACCGGGCGAGGAATTGGTTATCCTATCTAGCTTCCAGTCGATCCCACGTACTATTTTCTTGGTCAGCCGCTCGGGGCCTCGAATTTGTAGAAAGTCTGGGCAGCAGTCCGGGCTTCTACCACTTAGAGAATTCAACTGGTATAGTAATCGACCGCTACCGTACAGTTTTAGTAACGTAGTCTGGCTGCCGTTAGTCGTACTAATCGCTTGTTAGCGGTGTCGTAGAGCGGTGCTGCTATTGATGCGCCATAATCGGGTAGAAATTGTCTGTAGTATCCGGTTAACCCGAAGAAACGCTTGGGTTGCGATCACTCGTTTTCGGTTTAAGAGAAGTTTTGTATTTCTTGATCTTTCCGAAGGATCTGTTGAAATTCCTTTGTTCGACAAATGTATCTCCTAGGGAACGGAATGTCTTCTTTCAGGAATCTCGCACTTTGATCCTTCGCTTCTCGGGTGACATTATAATATTTTCGAGCAATACGTAACTGAACGTAATAACTAAA
>JASANE010010468.1:0-80066 GCA_030248225.1 Trileptium ribeirensis
TAATAATTGTTGTAAAGCACATTATGTTTTGTTGTTTTTAGTACGCCCGACTTGTACTACCTCACGTCGGCCTTGTGCTCATTTGTATCATATACACAATTCTCGGCGCCCTCGTTTTCTATTTGATCGAGCAACCGAATGAACTCCGCTAATAATTGTTGTAAAGCACATTATTTTTTGTTGTTTTTAGTACGCCCGACTTGTACTACCTCACGTCGGCCTTGTGCAAATTTGTATCATATGCACAATTCGCGGTGCCCTCGTTTTCTATTTGGTCGAGCAACCGAATGAACTCCGCTAATAATTGTTGTAAAGCACATTATTTTTTGTTGTTTTTAGTACGCCCGACTTGTACTACCTCACGTCGGCCTTGTGCTCATTTGTATCATATACACAATTCTCGGCGCCCTCGTTTTCTATTTGATCGAGCAACCGAATGAACTCCGCATTCGAATGCAACATATCGATCGGCTCAATCGAACCCGACAATCGATATTGGAAAATCTGGACTTACGGCTGCACGTGGTGAAAATTCTTCGTCGACTAATCAAACTGACTGGCGGGACATCGCCTATGATGATCTCAATAACTATACACATTTGTTGTTTAAGGTAAAACTTTGGAACCACGACAAACGTAAATCATGGTAATAATGCAACAAGAGTAACCTTACGATGCGCTCCCAACCATCCTCTTTTGACACCATACACAAACCGTTGTTAGCGAACAAAGCTCGGATTGCATCAGCCGTATTCAATTTCGACTTTTTCTGTTCTATAACGCCATTAGCGAATGCAATTCAGCCCCAGTACTTTAACACCAATGTGTTCGCGAACATTTTCAAATTATAATGTATGGCATATGAAACGGACTAATTTCTGCTCTTTAACACAAAAATGAAATTTGTGTTCAGTGAACAACTGAATGGTAATCGCTTTTGTCATAAGAGGATGGTAAGTTTAAGTTTACTCATGCATAACACTTAAGGTACAACGATGCCATTTGGCAACATCATATATAATATATGATAAGTTATAAATATATAATAAGTCGTGACTGAGTTTTGTCGCGTAGCGTATGTATGCACGTTGTATTGTAATCGTTCTCTTTGCGGGGATCATTAAAGAACCGGGCTCATGTCCTATACAGTTCAATTGTTAGCGTCCACCGGTTGAAATAAAACAACCTGTGCGTGGCGCAAGCTTCAGTTTTTCGACCATTGTACAATGGCCAAAGTAAAATCCGGCTTTCAGTGGTTAAATGATTGGAGGTTAGCCGGTGAATGTGGAGCGTAAGACGTAAAAACAAGGTGGATTCGAATAGCATCACACTTTTAATTTTATGATGGGTCCATAGCATTTAGCCTGTCATTAATATTAAGGCGTGTTCACACGCTCAAACTTTTTGCTCAAATTTTGATCAAAATTTGAGCTCAAATTTTGATCAAAGTTTGAAAGCATCTTTTTTGCATTTTTGGTGAGTTTGAATGTGTGAGCACTGTTCAAAATCTTCAAGGATATTCCTAATGCCAATCACCGACAAGATTCATTACATGAAAAAGTTTGAGCTCAAATTTTGTTCCCAAATTTTAAAATATCGCAATTTTTCGTTAAAAATTACCGTCAAATTTTGATCAAAATTAGATAAAAATTTTGAGTTCATAGTTTTAGCTCAAAATTTGAGGAAAAAGTTTGAGCGTGTGAACACGCCTTTAGTTTTAAAAAGACGGATTGGCACACTGACGATGAAAGGTTGTGTTTTTATAAATTCTAATAGTTTGTTACATTCGAAAAATTATTGCTAGGTTGAAATTATACCTTTGCATAGCCTATCAGCTATATATCATTTGTAACATGATAATTGTAGTGCAGCATTCGCTGAGGGACAAAATTTATATCGAAATCAGTAGAAGAAAAATAGCAAAAAATCCAAACAATTATAAATGCTAAATCGAACAGTGCTTGTGCAGTCTTTATATATTTTGGCTTTCATATTGTTTCAGTTTTGCAAAATGGCGAACATGGGCGGTACTTCACTCAAAAATTTACCACAAGAGCACTCTACTTGGAACCGTACAACAAAGATAGGGATTATAACAGCACACAGAACTACTCATAATTGTGTCGCGCCTTACTCTATTACGCCTCGAATACCTTCAGAATTGGGAAAATATTTATTAAGCTAGACAATGTGCATTAGCATGTAGCAAAGTCAATAGTAGCTGAAGCTCATAAAATGTCTGTATTAAACTAAATCAAACTATCGTAAATTTTGTAATTTATATTTAAAACTCAAATTAGAAATGAAGCTTCAAATTTTGTGTGAAAATCAAGACGCAGACGAAAATTTACAACTAAACGTTTTAATCCAAAAAAGTAGCGCAGTGTCTTTTCCAATGACAAACTGTTCTAAGCTGAATTGCATCTAAAAACGGCCATCGAAAATCACTAATTTATTATTTCATATAGTCTAATTGAATACTTATCTACAAATAATTTGAGTAGGATTAGTAGATTTGATCCTTTGATCATCCGCAAGTATCAACTTTTGCACATTGAAATTCTCGGTGTTTCAATCGTTTGTATATTGTTTATTTAAAACGTGTATATCTTGTTTATTTCAGGCCTTTGATGAACGCTATGTTAGCTACGAAAATGTTCGCTATGGTGTTGTTACTCATATGAAATGGACATTTCCAAGCGCAGTATTTTTCGCAGCTACAACTATAACCACTATTGGTATGTACAAAAAATTTTAAACGTCAAAACCTATACTGAAGTCGAAACGTTATTGGCTGAGTCTCTCGTCTTCTAAATATTCGACATGGGAACATTTTGTCACATTTGCAAAATCGTTGCAGCACATTAGTTGACTATATTCTTAGGCTCGTTTGGGGAATTAAATACGGCCGATATGCGTCCAAACATTAAATTAACTGTTCAAACGGAACCGAAAGCAAAAACAGGCGACAAGCGGAAGTTAACCAGGAATTACATGCTTATAGAGGAGATGAGCAAGTTATTATACCGGTGAAGATCTGACCCCACTTCCGGGCCTAGAAGTATCCCTTAGAAGTAGCCGTTATTCGCTGAGACTTCTTATCATTCCCATCGAAGCGCGAAGCATGTTTCGGCAAAACGAGAAAAAATCGAGGTAAATGGGAAAAAATTTGGCGAAATCTGGCAAAAATCGGTTGAAAATTGGAATAAATCGTTGTAAATTGATAAAACGAGTGATACAGTCTGACCAATTTTAATCCCAGAAAATTGTAAGATTTATCTCCCCTACGACCTTCCCCCTCTCCCCCCTGCCTACCCGGTGGACCACGTCAATCTGAGCACCACCTTCCCACGGTAGTATTAACAGTGAACCTCGCCCGGTATTTGCAGCCCCGCCCGACGACGTATCCATAAGAAACAGCTGGCGGCAGAACGTGAAGTCCGCCATGCAGAAAATAAGACAATAAACACTGTTCGAATGGTTAAGCCGACCTATTTCAGCCTCAAACCAAGTTTCCTCTATATCACCTCTGAAATCATTAAACTCCAAATTGAGACTCCGTGCGACCCAGCTCTTTAATGCGCTTCGAATGTTATATAAAGATATACATTTTTAGCCAGATTTGGTCGGGCTGGGGCTATAATTAAAAAGGATCAACAAAATTTGCTTAGGTTTAGACTAAACGTTAGATTTTCTCATCTTTCTTTTCTCGTACTCAAGTGTATATATATGCCGGCGATACTTCTTCTACACGAAAGTCATCTCTGGCCACATCTACTGCGAAAATTGTTGCTAACCAATTCACAAACAATCTAGCTACAAACTATAATACCAAATATGAGCTGATATTAGCCTGAAACATGTTTTCCTCCCGAGATATATACCAATTATATTATAGTTTGAGCGGCGCAACTTCAAACACTGGCAATAGATGACACAACAGCCAAACAACTGGACCTTTTGCAGAATTATTGGAGTCGTAACAAAATTTAAGGGATTTCATAGTAAATACTTTAAACATTATGAACACAAGCTATTTGATCTATTTTGATAATTTTTATTGAAACATAGAAATTCTGCCCGAAATTTCGATACCTGATTTTGTATGACTTTTAGTTTATCCTATTTATTATAGAACCTGTCACAATTTAGGTGACATTCGTACGTGACCCCTGTCCTTGCATACAACATAACACAGCACGCGGGCATGCTCATAACAGAGTTAAGCAGTCAAGAAGTTGAAGCCTACATTTTGCCAAATTAATGTCTGATATTACTTAGAATAAAATCATTAGCAACAAGCAGAAATTTTAGTAGTATTACATTGCCTCTTTATATCGCTGAGGTTATTGCGTTTTTATTAAGTTTTTTAAAGATTCAAGTACGATTAAAATTAGCCTAATCTTAAAAGTTTGAGGTATACATTGGGCTCTGTGTCAAGAACAAGTAGAAATTAGTAGAAGTAGTAGAAACAGAAACGGTATATATTAGTAGAACGCTATTAGGAGAAATACATTGCTATTTGCGTCGCTGGGGTTGTTGACTTTTATAAGTTTTTTAAGCTCAAGTACGATGAAAATTAGCCTGATTTATTAAATGTTTGAGGTAGATATTTCACTATGTGTCAAGAACAGAACTGCGTTGATTTTTAACAATATATATAAATCTTCGTCCATACTGTATAAACATGTCTGTGCTTATTATAATAGGTAATGCTCAGGGTTCTACAGATCCTTTGTAAACTGGCAGCAACTTGTTTACAATATTTTTAGAAGGTATAGTAGGAAACTTGGTTTGAGGCTGAAATAGGTCGGCTTAACCATCGAACAGTATTTATTGTCTTATTTTGCTTGCATGGCGGACTTCACGTTATACCACCAGCTGTTTCTTATCGATATAGGGGCGGGCGAGTTTCGAATCCCGGGCGAGGTTAGCTGGTGCTCCGTGGGAAGGTGGTGCTCAGATTGACGTGGTACCACCAGTAGGCCAGGGGGAGAGGGGAGGTCGTCAGGGGAGATAAATCTTACAATTTTTCGGGATTAAAAATTCATTCAGAAGTATTTATCACTCTCGTTTTTATCAATTTACAACGATTTTGCCAATTTTCAACCAATTTTTGCCAATTTCGCCAAATTTTCATTACCTCGATTTTTCGAGTTTGCCAAAACATGCTTCGCGCTTCAATGGGGATCATTCGAAGACCTCAGCGGAACAAGGCTACCTCTTCAGAGGGATACACTAGGCCCGGAAGTGGGGTCAGATCTTCACGGTATGATAATCCTCATCTCCTCTATAAGCATGTAATTCCTATTAATTCCGCTTGTCGCGTGTTCTTGCTTTCGGTTCCGTTTGAACAGTTAATTTAATGTTTGGACGCATATAGGCCGTATTTAAACCCAAACGACCTAAGAATATAGTCAACTGATGTGCTGGGTTTTGCGAATGTGACAAAATGTTCCCATGTCGAATATTTAGAAGACGAGAACTAGCCAGACGTTTCGACTCAGTATAAGCTTACTAAAATTTTTTTACATACCAATAGTGGTTATAGTTGTAGCTGCGAAAATGTTCGCTATGGTGTTGTTAACGTGGAGGCGTTCTCGTTTGCAGAATTTTCCCTGAGACGACCGCGGTTAAAACTTTCTGGAACACTGGAGGAAGTGATCTGTTGTCGGCGTTGTTTAGGTGTTCATTGTTTGCTAACTCGTTTTAAAAGTTGCGGCTTAGCAGATGGTTTGACGCTCATACCGAGTTTGGGGCCGAACAGACGCGAGCTATAGCAAGAAGGTGCATGCCCGTCATGGGCATCAGTGCATTTGCTGGACAGATAGGTATTGTTGTTTTAACCTTGAGTAAAGTGAATTTGCAAAACGGAAAAGAAGAAGTCAAATTTTCGCTAATGGAACTTGAGTGTAGAGGATAGTGACGACAGATAGAGACACTCTTACCTTGTTCGTTTTTTGGCTTTTCTGATTTGCTTGGGGGTTTGCGTTCAATTTGAATTTTGGTATATTATACACTTGCATATATGTGCTCATCGATAAGCATGAGTTATGTAATGTTATGTTGCAATGTTCCGCTAAAGTAGCTCGGCGGAATTTCCCGAAATGAACTACGTAGAGACGAGTTGTTACCCGAAGAATTTTCTTACAAGTTCCGATATAAAAAGGGTGCTGGCAGTTCAACAAGGCTTGCAGACCCTATTTTCCCTTACCGGGGATTCAGGAAGTATTCAGGTTTCCGTAATCACACAGTAATAGACAAAGTGATAGGGGACGCGTGACGCTTTGCGAGAGGTTACGAATCCTAAACGTAGGGAGCCGCAAGTCTAACTAACGGATGTTTCAGCCCCGGGCCTACCTCCAGCGTAGCGTTTGCCCCAAATGCGTAAAGGCCAGCGCTACACTCAAGCGTCTAAAAATCTGGTCGTGGATTCGCTACATCATCAACCAGCGAGAGCATCAGCTTGGCGTTTATCACCGTTATATCTTAAATAGAACAATATCAAATTTACTTAGTTTCTTGTAAACACCGGGCCGTGGGTTGGCACTTGAGCATGTTGGCAGAAGATCCGATCGAGCGGCGGTCGGCTAAATGAACATAAACTCTTTGGTCATCGCCGAGCGGATCTCCGACGGATGATCAGTGAGCTCATGTCTCGGTGTTGATGTTTAGTAGTGTACGATACATCGTATTTGATAACCATGCAGTATCTTATGCTTTTGCTCTATTATATTTCATGTCTAATCCAATAACATAAGTTTCGTACTTTATCCAACACAACGCGTCTTGATAGACTAACAAGCAAATTATCCACAGACCTGGGAATGAGCGAATTCTTCCCATCCATGACCAATTTCTTTCAGAAGAATGGTAGCGCCGCGCGTTACGCGGAGCGTTTTTCGAAGCACTCTAAGGCGTACTTTTGGTACCATATCTGAGCATAAACTCGCCAAATCTGGGAGTGACAGAGGTATCCGTTCCTTGGTCCGTAACTGCTACGGGCTGCCAATCGCTCACATTGGTTCCTCTTCCCCTGTGACATGATTGACTTAGGATAGTTCGCACTGTTATCGTTATGCCTTTCCCTGTTTTCGCCTATGACTTATAATGTTTGCGTTAGCGCTGTTCGATACCCTACAGTGACCGTATTATCGGACTTGTATTGTACATGTCTTTAAATAAAATCTCAAAACACAAACAACGCGTTCCGTGTTAATTGCTTCGACGGCGATACATCAATCCGACTGGACCGGCCAATCCTACGCTCCACGGCTTGCGGGTGAGAATATCGCAAGCCCTGACGCGTACGGTTCGCCATTCAGGTTAACGTGAAAGAGCAATGGAATTATTGCGAGAGGAATCCATTAAAACATCAACAGTAATCACTCGCAGAAAATGTCACGCTCATCGATACTTAAAACCTACCAGGAAAATTCTAACATTTCATGCGAACACTAACAGTTGTCCGATTACCGACCAGAGCAACCGACGTTAATCTATCAGGGTCTGTCGGAGCCCTTTGGGGGCCACATAGGCTACAACGAACCAACAGGTTTAGAACAATACCTAATCGAGGGCGAGTTGGAATTTCTATATAACCTGCGTACAAATTTACTTTTTATTGATAACGAATTAAACAACTTCTAGATGAGTTCAGAATAAGGAATATTGGTTTGACATTATGGCCTGTGAGCAGGTTTCGATGTCAACCTCCCTGGGGCACCTCTGAAATCATTCGTCTACTAGAAACGTGCGCAACCAATTGGGCGGGGTCCGAACGCAGATCGTGAAGCGCGCCTGCGGCCTGCTAAGCTCCATAGCTTCTTGGGTCTGACCAAGCAAAATATCAAAATTTCAAAAATTTACGGTCCACCCTCGAGGTAATGATAGCCGGGGTTGTATGGGTAAGGTGTTAGGAAGTTGTGCCATGCAGCTGCGTACCATTATTACACATATATATAAAGAACTTGAAATTATTACCCATTCACATTGTTAATAACTGCTTATTTATGTTGAATTCGAAATTATTATTCTAAAAAGCTGGAAGGTAGTAGTTTAGGCGAAGCAAATATTATTTAGTTGAAAGAAAAAAGTTAATCAAAATTTGGCTTATCGCTTGACTAAACCCGAAAATGCATTCATTTCAGTATGCAGGCAAGATTCCTTAAAATGCACCTTATAATTTTTCTAAAAGGCTAGAAGGTAGTAGTTTAGACGAAGCAAATATTATTTAGTTGAAACAAAACTATTTTATTAAAAAATGAAAGTCATGCAATTAAAGTAACAAATATATAATGATTTCTCGTATATTAACTTTTATGTATGTCTATTAAAAACAGAATTTTGAACACATTGAAAGCCTTACTATGACTAAATGTTCAGATGTGCAGAACTATATTACAAAAACCATAATTTTTTGAAATGATCTATATACGTTTATCTTCTTAGACGCGCCACAGTTACACTATTTATAACCGTCACTTAAACTGTGAGGTGAAGCTTGACTTGTTGAGATGAAACGTAATGCATTATACTGCAGGGTATACATTTCTCTAAATTTTCAATGAATACTAATGATCATGTTCGTGCTCGTGATGTTCGGATGATCCAGAGTGTTCTTCGGTTGGTATGCCCTAAAATTAAGTCCAAGTATTAAATTATCAATATAAAATTTAAAAATTATAAATTATTTTTAAGCGCCTTTTCCAAAGCCCAAGCTTTTAGCATTCGCTGTTGAAATATTTCTCATATTTTTAAACCTAACGACGAAAATATCAATAAACATAACCCATAATGTTAGGTTATACGCACCTTTATTTAAATATCTGATCTATTGATTAGCTATTCAACATCAATGTGTTTCCGACAGTATGTTGGCAATTGCATTTATACACAGTATATTTATAAAATAAGTTTAATTAAAATGAAAAAAATTCATTACATGAAACAACCTTAAACTTAACTTTCGGCAAGTTTCAGAAATTTACGTTGACTTACCAAGCATGTCTTCATTTTATGTTGAGCAGCGTGAAGTTTGGTGAAAATCATATGCTTATTGTGTCGAGCGTGGCTGTACCATTTGTTCAAATCCTCGTCTTCGGATTCTACTTTGCCTGTACACCTAAAAATATGAAACAACGGAATATTTAAGATTAAGAAATGGACGAATTTCAGACTATTAGGATATATTGGAATTGACCCTCTTCGGTCTATAGAAGTCGAACTTTATTGCACACAATCTTTTGCGCATAAAACATAGATAGTAACATATTTATACGTTCATAGCTATAAAATATTATCGGTTAATTATATTTCAAAATGAAATCGTAAGACAAAATGGAATATATTTTGGTTGTATTTGTCGTCTTATTTTATATTATTATTTATAATCTCACATTATCAGAAACATACTTTTGTCTTAAATTTGTCATCGATTTTGTATATTTACCGTAACTTGTATAACACATCCTTGGCAACAACTGATAAAACAGATTGTTTCTAGATCACAACTGACTTACTTTATATATCTAGAATTGAACATACAGCTCAGAGCTGTTGGTCTGGATAAAGTAACATGAAGCACATTCGGTGATAAACTTCAGGGTTTATTTCTACCATTCTCATGTCATAGACATAATACGACGTTCACGTTATAATGTCGTCAAGCCTTGGAACCTATGTACTCCAAATCCTACACAGTTTGAGGCACAACTTGACAACAATGTGCGCTAGACAGTCCTGTTTTTCATAAAATTTTTTTCAACGTTTATTAGCTAAGGGTATTGTCATTTCCCAACGGTGTCAAAGACACCGCGACTTTTTTGCAGTTTTATTGAGTGTGGGCAGCACGCCATCTTGTCAACATGCGTATTGTCTAGATACAAATATTTATATTTTCAAAAAAATAACACAATTTAAATATATATGTTCCGCAATAGCTACACTGCATCGGTTACTGTTAATTCACAAAAACGTTTTACTTAAGGGTAAATGCGAAACCATAAATAAAAATGTAGTTGCTAGAGGTGTGTTGTACACCCGCAGGAAATGATTTACTATATTTGTGTGATTGTGACTGTCTTACTGTATGGTCGCGACCACAGGGGTACAAAACGTCCAAACAATGGGGACATTATAATACGAATGCCGCATAAACATAATGAATGATCTGTAAATAACCTACTTCACGTTTTCTTCACATTTGCAATACTTTAATAATACAAAACCCCAATCTACTTAATGAGCAAACGAATGAAGCAAATTTGTACAATATAATTTCGGAACACAGATAAATAAAGTTGAATTTACATACGGTTACATTAAATCAGATGTAGCGATGGACCAGGATATCCGAATATTCAGATCATACGGATATCTGGATATTCTGACATTGCATTCCGCAGCCAGTTCCACAATGTAATTACGAGCTTCTCGCAGGGATGCTGCAAACCCCTGGATCGAATATACTGTTTACAGCAATATTTTTCTAATGCGGCAACTACTGTAAAATAGGTGCAGCGACATGGTAAAAAATAATTCTGTTGTTGAATTAATTCTAAATAGAATCAGTTCTACTAGAACCTTAAATAACATTGAGCAGAATTTCTATGTTTTTGTACAGCTAAAGTTTACTTAATGTTATTAAACATTTCAAAATATCGAGTAAATTCCACCAGAATAAATTCTAGAAATTTCGATTTAAATTTACTTGACCTGGTTTTACCTAGATTTATATTTCTAGATTTTCTGGGACTCAAACTTTTTTAAATTTTGCGCATTTTTCCCGATTTGTGCCAATTGTCCGCTAATATTTACCTATTTTTGCTAAATTTTTCCGCGCGTTTTTGGTGCGCGGTGACGGCGCAGTGCCTCAGATAGATCGAGCTACCCCAAGGGGGATCGGCGTCACCGCGGGAAGGGGAGGGTCTGACTCGCAAGGGGATAATTTCTTTCCGCCTATGGGCTTGCACATTTCAGAAAATGTACCTTTAGGTGGTCGAGGTTAGCAGGACTTCTATCTTAATTCGGATATTCTATGTGTGCAACAAATTTGTCCATATATATGGATATGGTAAACCGTGTGCCTGCTATCACTAGCAAGGTTTGATAATGATTTTGACCTGTGTGACATTGTTTGTTGTACGTTGTTCCGGGTAAGTAACAAGAGATCTCGAAAGTAGCCACTGTGAAAATTTGAGCCAAATCTATCAACCCGATAACACCTAGCAAACAACAAAGTAATATTCCGGCTGATTTTGGTTGGCAATTTAAAATTGTTTAGCAACTGGAGGATCAGCGTTATGCGTACATTCGTACATGTATATATGCTATTAATCACACCCAAGAAAAAATGGTCAAACGCTCAGAGGCTTCCGGTTATGGGCGTATAAGTAAATTTGGTTATTTGCCTTCTAAATATAATTACCCAAAGCAAGACTATGCAGCAATTAATTTCGATAATTTCAACTGATTATCAAAAACGTTAAAATGTCGAAATATACGTACTTAAATTATATTTTTATGGTGCAGCGTAAATTGTATATATATGCCTCAATTGTAAATGATGGGTATGAACATAAAAATGAATATATGTACTAAAAGGTATTTGTTTTATTTTAGACATCTCCCGAAAAACGCAGATGCGTGATATCAAAATGATTTGTAGGCGGTATATAGCAATAATTTTAAAAACTATTACATTGAAATTAGCTTGAAATTACTTACTAAATTAAGAAGAAGATTAAAATTAGAAAAAATCAATTACGTTTTGAAGCGATCATTGCATCCAGAAGCAGCTTTCTGCTTGCATTCTATATGTTTGTCAGCCATTTGCTGCCAGCACGAGTCACGGAAATGGCGCAAATGCTTCTTCATATGTTCCCCAGAATGGCTGTGATCTTCATGTTCAGTCATTTCCTTTAAATCAAACATAAAATAAGATATTTTTACAGTTCAACAAACAAATCAAAAGTTAAGCGAATTATATATATATAATATCAGCATCTAGAGTACGGTTATAAAGAGAATAAACGGGTGTGACGGATGGTTAACAACACAAGCACTGCATCTTCAGCCACTTCCAAATACACAAAACTTTCTACGAGTGTGATCTTTTGTCAATTCTGTGTATCATAGTTGTCCAGCATAATAAAGATGGAGTTGTGATGACATCAATTGGCCAAAATATAATCACATAGTCATTACGAAAACTTGATCTCAATTTGTGCCGTGTTCTATTACGTAATAACTATATTTATCATGGCCAATTTCCTCTTAAAATTTAAGCATCTTAACGACACAGAGCATATTGTGAGCTATCACTGTAACAAGTATAGCGCGCTATGTTCCATGCACCATGATAACTTAAGCAAACTTTGCTAGCTGTCTAAGTGTCCATTACTGCAGATTTATAACTGATTTTACTACGATAAGCGTTTTGTTGAAACCCTACTTGTCAACAGAACAGAATTAAGCAAAAGGAATTTTGATTAGTTATCTTCGTAAAATGAGCTGCTGGAGTTACATTTGTATCATTGATACACAGCTTACAATAAATTCAACTGTGAAACATGTTACAAAGATATGAATGGATTGCCATGTTAAACATCAAAATGAGGGTAATTTCTAATGAAAACATGCCATTCATCCACTTATTCTGCTGTAAATGATAGAATTAGCGTAGTCAACATCATAAGTATGCTACCAATATAAAATCTGTGTACGTTGGTAACATAAATAGAACCAAGAGTGGATTAGGGAAGAGTATGACACTTCCCTGCACTCACATGTAAAGCCGTGTTTGATGACGCGGGCGCTTTCGGCCTTGCCCCCCCCCCAGTTACTGGGGGGGGGGGTAGCTCAGACCCCCAGTTTTTTGGGCGGGTCGATCGGAGTCCCAGTTTTTGGGGGGATCGGGTTTTTAGGCAGCTGCTTATGAACCGACTCTCTCCAGAAATGGGGGGTCCGACCGACCTCCCCCAAAAAATCTGGGTTGCGTCCCAGCTACCCTCCCCCCAGAAATTGGGGGTCGGCCATCGCGACCCCCCCAGAATCTGGGTTGGTAAGGCCGATACCGCCCGCGTCATCAAACACGGGCTAACATGTGAGTGCAGGGAAGTGTCATACTTTTTCCTAATGCACTCTTGTTAGAACCAACCATTTTTAAATAATAGGTGTTAAGGCAGAATTAACTCTACTAATTTACTAATTTTGTATAGCTGCACTTTAAATCAAATCGGAGATTCATTTCAAAGATTCAGTAAACGCAACATTTAGCCTAATTCCGACCAGGAAAATATGTGTACAACATATGTAACAAACAAATCTGAAATTAAGGCGAGGAAAATAGTAATGGCCATATACAGAATAAGCAATGGGAAATCTTGAGCCAACTACGATAAAATAAACGATAGCATTAAAATATTGATGGGATCTGGTTCCAAAGTGCCGTTCGACTGTCCATGTTATAGTTTCGAGGATACTGGAATATATTGGAGCTTTAGTGAGCAAAGGTATACAGATGGTCGAAATTTGAACTAAACACCACTAATCGCAAGTTTTAATAATAGCTGCAGTACCTACAACATTTTGGCACAAAATTGATCGTTTTTGCTGATCCCATATCATCTGTACTGTGAAAAGTTTTATAACAGCACTTTAGCGGTTACCATACGAAAACAACAAAATTCGACTTGATTTTAGCCTATAAGCGAAGAATAATGTCATGAATTGCATACTGAAAAGTTATCACACCGGAGGCAGAGGGTGGTCTGCTCGGTAGCTAAGACCATTAAGCATGTTGTGACCGTAGAGGAACATAAATTATAACTGTGGGTTATGTATCAAAGTAGAAAATTAATTGCTTTTATGTTTTTTTCAAACATTTCACAGAAATTATACATAATCGAGCATCAAAGAACACGTAAGAATGTAAAATTTTTTACCGCAGGATCCATTTGACATTCTTCGCCATCCATACATTTTTTAACATCCAGTTTTGCTTTGCAGATGGCCGTCCACCAAGCCGTAAGATCGTCGCGATGCGCTTCGCGGCATTCGTTGAATTTTTCGTGCTAAAACATAATGAATATTTTACAAAGTTTATACTTTCTTGTAGATAATTGATTGCCGTCATGTTTTTCACGACTTACACATGGTATCAAACGTCCTGGGAGTGGAGTGTAAACGTTTATAACCACCATTGCATAACTTCAACAACTTCTGTAAATAAGCACATAAGTAATATATGTGCTTATAGACCGCAGTCGCTGTCTGGTTCAGTCGCGCTGGGTGTAGTTTTTCAGGTCGAAGTCGACCTCTGGATCGCGTCGTAGATCTTATATATAATCCAGTATCGGACAAATCTAAGGATATATCTCTGTCCACTTTGCACCTCAGTTCCAGTCAGCAGTAGTACCGGCTACCTGACGATAATTTTTGTACTTCTAGTTGTTTCATCCCCAGCGATTTTCAATACGAATTTTACCAAAACAAAGTTGTATCGGGCCTGATACCTTCGACGTCAAGTCGATACTTTGGGCTAGTGTCTGTTTGTCAGCGACCATTTTTTATATTATATTTGTTTTTACTTAAATTCGCCCTCACTATCGTGCATGTAATACAGAGTTTAATACAGCACTTTTGTTTTCAATAAACTTTTTTTGATGAGTTTATTGTATTGTTTTAAGCCGCCTCTTTATATCTGTTAGCAACTCACCATTAGAAATAAGCTTTATCGTATAAGTTAAAATCCATTTCTACACCCTAGAACGCAAACGACATAACAAAGTTACATAATAACCAATGCGCAATGTTTTAGCAAAAATTTGTCTTAATGGTGACCCATCAATCATCACTCTTTCAATAAACTGGAATACCTGATTTGCTATTATAAATATTACATTTGAGTCAATTACATCAAAATATCGAACGGCGTAGTGCAATTTAGCCATAGTCTCGCCATGACTAGTCGGACGCCATTTTCGGAATGAATTTGGACGATAACATTGGAGACTAAAAATTTTGCATATAATGGTAGTCATATATTTAACATGATATCTGATAGGAAGCTGTAGAACAAACAGTCTTTAAATATTAAATCCCGTCGTTTCACTGCGTTTCATCCAGAATTAATAAAGATGTAACAAAGATAAACGCTGTAACAATCAGCACAGCGTATTAAATAATCTCAAATATGTTAAAATATTTAGAATTTCAAACTTTGAAGAAACAAGCGGTGCACCAACAAATTTTCGAAGCATCTCGCATGCGGAAACAAAGGTTTAATTATCCTAACTTAGATATTTTGTGCCATAACCAAAATTAATTTCGGTTTGGCTCAAATTTTCGCACTATATATTACCTTGGTGAAACCAATAATATATAGTTCTAGTACAACCAAGTTCTGTGATAGCAATAGGCTGTTAATGTACAAACGCTACGAACCAAATCAACTAATTCGTTGCTGATTGCTTAATATAAGTTCAACTTTCACAGCGCATATGACCCCAGATTCTGTGCCATTAATATTCATATGCACAAATAAGTTTACACAAACAATTAATAAACACATAAAGGTCTAAAAAGGTATAATGACACCTATGCATAGTGGAGTGTCACGTGGTTATAGGTTTTGATCAAATCAATATATTGAAAGGATCATAAGTTTCAGTAATACAAACAAGAAGAAACAAGTTTGAAATCTTATAAAAGATTTTTTGAATTATTTAATGCTATTTGGTAATGTGAAACATGGTGATTCTATTTCAGGTGCACAACGTTTAATTATTCAGTTTGATCGCGTCCAATTGCTGAATAATGAGAGGATTGTAAACTACTTCAATATGAACGATTAGGCAATGAAGTGCAATTTAATCTGATAATGTACAACTAGATAAAAGACCAAAATACTTCTCAACAGTTCACTGTTTCTGTTCCAGAAATGATGCACCAAAGTATATCCAGCCGTGTACTAGTTCAACATAGTGGTGGCTATGTATAATTGCGTGTTATTGATTATAAGCATGCGTGGGGCACCAATCTTTCGATCAGACACCTTATGTTCCACAAAGGTTCGTGGTAAAAAAATGTGTACATCAAATTGAATTATGCTTTATACTGGTAACATGATAAGAAGCCTGCAGTTTTCGGATACACAAAACGCAAAATGTAGACAGCGGCGACAATATAATATGTTGCAAGAATTGTGATGGACCATATCAGTATCATTTCTGTAACGCGGGTACTATATCTGCACTGTAAGTTTTACGGTAACTAACTAATATCTACATCTTTTGTGCAATGATGCATATGTAAAATGGGCAATACATTTTATATAACTGCATTGTAAGAGAAATAGTAGTTTTATTTTAGTTTCGATTTTGTCTGCATACAAGTTATTCGAATAGGCAAAGAAACGGTGCAACCCTAGCTGAAATATTTAGTTGACATGTTGAAGTCGAACATTTGTTAAACACTTTAAACTCGCAGAATAACAATAATACGCCGACAATACAATAATGGAAATCCTATGGCTATTTTAACCATATATTATAACATATATCTTATATCTATGGCCCCATATATCTTCCTACAATCACCTAAAACATTAAAATTTGCGAAATTTGCAAATCACAACTTTAAAAAAATTATAGTTGGTTTGAAGCCTAATTTTTTTAAATTTTGGGATCTTAGAGCTTAGATTTGATGCATAGCACAGGAAAATACTGTTGCTTTTATAGTATTCAGCCACCCTGAAATGGACCTAGAGAAATAATTTCTAGCAAAGATTTACTATGTTTGATAACAAAAGTGAGGATGTCCAGTCGCGTCACAAACAAGAAACTTATTTTGTTAGATTTTTTAATTTCTTTTTTTGGGTATGTTTAAAATGTGGCTCATAGTTCCGACAAAATACAAAACAGCCAAAACAAAACAGTTTTTGATAAAAGGATTTATTTTGTAATTCGATGATTAGGGTAAGACTTATAATCTGAAATTTTGAGAGACACCCAAACAACCAAAATCAAAATATCTCCAAATCATATCGGTTTGCGACAATTTGGATAGAAAATCTACGCGCAAACATAAAACTATGTGCACAAGTACATTCTATTATGCGCCGAATAACAAATATATTTCGAATCTACATAAACCTAGTAACAGTTATGTGTGCTAAAGACGGGCCAGAAAATTTTGCGCTATTGTAAGCTTTTCAAAAAACTCAAATATACAAATACGTCAATCAGGTAATCGTAAATTAAATTTAGTTACTACTGGCGTGCTCACGATTTATGTTTTCGATATTACTACACCCGAAACCTAAACATGATGGCTGTGGTTGCACTCACATTGTTAGAATAGTAACAAGATCTATTTTCGCTATACAATTGTCGTCGTCATCTTTGTACACAAAGTGTAATTAATAATTTGGTGTCTTGCATTTTATGTGCAGTAGTGACTATGACTCTCTTAAGGCAGCCAAATGCCTCGTCATCTAATTAGTGACGCGCATGAATGGATTAACGAGATTCCAACTGTCCTATCTACTATCTAGCGAAACCACAGCGGTGGGAACGGGCACCGCGAAGTCGGCGGGGAAAGAAGGCCCTGTTGAGCTTGATGCTTAGTGCTGCCCAATGATTACTGCCCAATGCTGAAAGTGGCCACTTGTTTAGCAATTTAACTAATACAGGAATCACAACCATAATTTTACTACGGCATTACCCCAAATCCTATATTTGATGGAATGCATTGCTTCATATGAGAATTGCATTAAGCGGTAACTTTAGATACGTTGGTATAAAAATGTCGATGTCTTTATCTTCGTAGTTGCGCTCTGGTGGATTGTCTACAGAATGTTTCAAGAAAAAACTTGAAAGGTATTTGTTTCCGCTTTACTGATAATTCATGGCGCTTTCGTAACGTCTTTGGATGCAAAAATCGGCTTGTGTATACTCTTACTCATATTTATGTATAATGTACTATATTTACGTAAAATAATTATAAACAAATTATAATAATCTATTTGCCTGAATAAAAATATTTGTAAGTATAAAAAAATTTTTAAGCAATCTAAAAATAACTAAATATTTGATGCACTACCTCAGCCACCAATTTTGCTTCTTTGATAAAACAAGTCTTAGCCATATCGCGAGTTTCTTTCATGCAGTTTAGCGTGTCTTCGTCGCAGCCTTCAAGCGTAAAATCGTCTGATTCGTCTCCGAAAGTCTTTTTACATTCAGGCTGAAATTATAAAATACATACATGTCGAAAAAAGACAAAATCTTTGCAAAAAATAGCTAATTTTCATGATGAAATCTCTTAACTAGATATCCGTTTAAACTTAAGACAGCGGCAGAAATTTTCAAGAAATTTATCAATTAACATTAAGTAACCAATGGCCGTATGCTTATAACCATTCATAAAGTTTGGTAAACATTGGTATAGTATACTCTGAAAATTTGTTTTGCAAACAGTATATTCCAAAACAACGTCTTAACTAATTCCCTTAAAAAATAGCACTAACAATGAAACTCAGTTGTATAAAACCTTACGATTCCGTTGAAAACACGTTCATTGATGATGGTCTCAATATCCGTTGGTGACGATACTTCACGTCGATGTCTCGAATGGCGGCCAAAAGCCAACGCTATCAAGCAAAATCCAAGAACACATTGAAATTTCATATTGCTCAAAGCGATAAATGCTAAATTTTAAAAGTAAGAACTGTATAGGAATGACTGAAAATAGAATTAAATGCGCAGCGTTTAATTTACTGTTGGTAACAATATACATCAATAGGCACGGCTCAACTTGGTTTGGCTCTAAGCCCGAGTCGAACCGAGCCCGCTATGAAGAGCCGAGTTAAACCAAATTCTATGAGATCCGAGCCAAGTATATTTAGAACAGATGTTGTGGGCGCTTAAAAAAAGCAACAAACATAATTATAACAAATTATGTATGGTGCAACGGTCAGCCAACAACTGTGAAGATAACATGGGCTCTGCTCTTAAAAGCAACTGGATATAGATCGTTTGCGAGTTTGTGCATTATGTACTCTCTTGACTCGCAAAATTTTATTATTAGGATCCTAAGAGCCGATCATAGCCTGGCTTTGCATCAGGAGAGCCGAGCAGAGCCAAGCCAAATGTAGCGTATGAAGAGGCACAGCGAGTCAGAGCCTAAGATCTGACAGTAATATCAATAGCAATCCGAGCTTTACATGGTGCAGAAAAAGTCGAGCCAAGCTAGCGTTTGAAAATCTGGCTATCTATCTCCTCTAGTGCACATATATATTTGAATGTGTCACCAACCGTGTATATATGATGATTCCGCTATAAACCGAGGTGTTGAAGCAATAATGGTTATGTATTTTCAATCAAATTATTGAATATCAATATCAATATTAATATTAACCAAATATTTCAATCAATTTATTGAGAAATTATACCAGTAGACGAGAGATCAACGTAACGGGGATACTCTTGCGTTAAAGGCTGTCGTAGTGAACCCAAAGCTGAGATAATTGCTTACCAATACATGCTGCTTGTAAAGTGAAACAATATGCAATTGGAATTTAATCAAATGTGATAAGAGGACATAATTAGACGCAGTTTATATTTTTAACAAAGTTTAAACACAAGGGGCGCAATATCTTCATTCACATTTGTGTCATAAGTTTCTATCGTACTTATGTAAATGGTCAAAGCTTGAGTTTTTAAGAGGATTTTTAAATTTCTTGAAATTTCAGGCTTTGGCAAAGACCCATGCAGGTAGTTTGTGTCACTGGTTTATAATGCGTGAGGGAAATTTGTGGTACAAAACGTGGTGTGAGCTCTTTTTCCGTAACCTTGCTTGATGACCTCTCGTGATCTTAATAGTATTTTATTCGAAACAATCATGGGCCGCGCTGTCTATTTTATGATTTCAGCATTTCATTTCAAAGGAAATATTTAATACTCTTCCTAAAGTTTACTTAACAGCTAGTATTACTGAATTCAATACTTAAAATTTAATGAATTATCTTTCTAATTTACTCAACATTTTATAGTTTCAACACAAACGGGATTCATACGTGTAAATCTCGATATTATTTATTAGCAAATCATTACAGTTTCAAGGAGGTCGTTCGGCAAATAAAAAGACCAATTCCTTAGTAATCGTGACACAATCTAGAATGCCCAAGAGACAAAGTTGTAGATAATTACATTGATAAAAAGGTTCTGGAATTAGTAGAAACAAGTCTCCCTAGTTGCGATGTCATAATATTTTCTTATCGTTCGACAATAGTTAAAATTGTCTCCAATGTCAACTCCGAACAACGGTTCTGAATTAAACGCTACACCCTTCTGGAAATCATCTGTAATACAAAGATCTAGCAGCGTGCCAATGAATACCAAACGCGAAATTTGTGAAGCTGTTGGTATCGGGCAATCCCATTGCCACGTGATGACAATGATCCAAAATTTTACTTGATGACGAGGTCGTGAGCCATTCCGGCTTTATATAGCGTCAGATAACAATGATTTTCTTTTCACCAAACGAACCAAATGTAGATTTAATAAAAAGAACTTGATATTCAACACACACAACCAAGACCTGCAGTTTGATTCTTACTTATATTACCGACATAAAAACACCAGTATATATAGTACTAGATAATAACAGCATTATATCCTTGGAATGCTTTCGAGTTAACCACAAATATTTAAGCTATAATCAGTCACGGATATCAGCTAAAATCAGCTAAAATCAGTCAATTTCTGGTTTTTGGGCAACAACTATTTTGGTATTTTTGTTTGCGACGGGAATGGAACAATAGACATGTAAACATTGGGGGCACGGCCAGCGAAGGTTTTGCATCATGCTTAACTGATCAAAGAATGATAAGTCCACTCAGATTGGCTGACACAGAAGGAAACTTTGCTACGAACAATTGCGTAAATGCTATCTAGCACCAATACAAAGCACCCACTGCGAATATATTGCATGTAAATTATAATTGAGAGTCTGTGTAGGCATATTTAGAATATATATTGATGTCTTCATCAATTTACAAAAATTATAATAAAACAACCAACCTCAGTTCAGAGAGGAAGATGACATAGCTACTGTTTATTTCGTTTTCGAATTTTTCCAAAAAATTTATATATTTGTAGTTCCAAATTTATTAAGAATTAATCAAATTATTAAATTTAATTTGACAGACTTTTGTTATGTACAATACAACTATATTTAATTCATAGACGGATTTGCGCTGGATATGAACAATTTTCTATGCATTATGACACGACTTAGTTTACGCTAACAGAGCAGTATTTACTTACAGTTTTCACTGTTTCCGAATAGCATTCAATAAGACTTGTCTTTTAGTTCAAAATTAGTCTAGATTTGTGCGTTAGCGTACGTGATTGGGCAATTAGCAAGACAGTGGCCGCGCTCCAGTCTGATACTGCTGCCCTCAGTTTACAACTGCAACAAAAAATTTTCAGAATGATATCGTCAGATTACTATGTTGAGTTACCCCCACAATGTGTGGGGCCCCTCCCGGGTGAAATTTGCTAATGACGTCCCTGCTGGGAGTCTATTAATCTCAAATTTTAGGCGCATGCTGCCTTTAACGGCCGGACGTTATATCGGCAGAAAAAATACCTTAGTGCAGAGTTACGTGCGCTCCTTAGCATTTGGCGTAGTCTAAGGCGCATATCATGTGAAGCTTAGGATAACCCTGGGGTTAAAAGAAAAATAAAATTTGTTTTCGATAAATAAGTTTTAAAATATGCATTAGTTCGAAACAAGCAAAACTGGAGACATTGGTTGCATGCGATATTTATCTAATGTTGTAAACCGGATTCCTAGACAAAAACTGGTAACAGTAAACATAACAAATAAAACTTAAAAACACATTATAGTAATACGTCAATTAAAGCGGGTGTTTTAGCATCATGTATCATATCCAGGTTTTGTGAACTAAGAACCCGATGTTACTTGGGAATATTACATATTAAATTGGCATTCCCTTTAACTTTATGAACGTTAAATCAACGTTTCAATGGTTATAAAATTTGAAAATACAGAGCAAAGACGGAGACAGATACTGTATAGCCAAGATAGAAGTAAACTGAATTTTCTCCTAATAGCTAACAAAGCATAAAGCAGAAATATGTATACAGTTTGACCTTGAAATGCTTGCGGTTATCTACAGTTTACATTATGGATTTAGAATAGCAGTGTTTCGGTGATATCAATTAATTACTATGAACACTAAACTGATAACACACAAATATGCAGCGCTGGTTTAGCTCAAACAAATATATTACACGCTTCTCGTCCTAAAATAAGGAAATAACTTTTAAGACATTGCTTTCTGCAATACACGTTTGTCAAAAGTTGGGAAGCAATTTGAAACACATATATCTCATAATAATACATTTTACAAAAGTTGGTCTAAAAACCCTGAATATAGAATTTGGTTAAAAAATTTTTTTTGAAAAGAAGCGAAAACTATGTTGTGGTAATTTTTTAACGAAAATATTTTATATAATTGTTGCTCTATTGGTCTTAGATCTTAGCTGTCAAGCAAATTGTTTTAAACTTTTTATATGCATTTTTAATCTACGAATAAGTTCAAAAATTGGTATTTAGTTACTGATTTACTGTAATGTATATATGTGTGTAAAGGTCTACTGATTGCAAAAATATGTATATATAAAATACCGATTTGCATTTATATCTATTTTATATCTAAGAGATTAGCGCTATAAAAACTATAAATAAACCCGTGAAAGTGTGGTTGCACTGAGCCGGTATAGGATAACGAATGTTTGCAACAACATTTTGCGAACTTGGTACTTGACATTTCTTATTATTTAAAAATTTATTTCGCCGTTAGATTGCAAAAATATGTATATATAAAATACCGATTTGCATTTATATCAATTTTATATCTAAGAGATTAGCGCTATAAAAACTATAAATAAACCCGTGAAAGTGCGGTTGCACTGAGCCGGTATAGGATAACGAATGTTTGCAACAACATTTTGCGAACTTGGTACTTGACCTTTCTTATTATTTAAAAATTTATTTCGCAGTTAGATTGCAAAAATATGTATATATAAAATACCGATTTGCATTTATATCTACTTTATATCTAAGAGATTGCCTCTATAAAAGCTACAAATAAACCCGTGAAAGTGCTGTTGCAATGAGCCGGTATAGGATAACGAACGTTTGCAACATTTTGCGAACTTGGTTCTTGACATTTCTTACGATATAAAAATTTATTTCGCAGTTAGATGCGATCGCCATTCTAGAACCATTAATCAAGGACTTCAAGCCCATAAGATAATGAAAAAAGTATCAGAATAATAATTATCGAAACAAGTAATAAACAATGCTGGATCTAATCCTTCCATACATAGGGGTTAACCCGCTGAGGCATCAGACCCATTCCTGCTCGGAGCCAAGCATAGACTCTTTGGCAGGTGCCCAGACTACAAACCCTGGCGGACGCATAGGCGCCGTCAACACCGCACCAACGCCGGTGCCGAAAACACCGCACCCCAATACACTCACCCACTCACGCTAACCAGCTAACATCCATGGGAGGCCGAAGACCGCTCCCATTCCTTCTTCTGCCCCTCCAAGGCTCCGGTTACCGCCCTGGCAACCCGTCCCTCCAGCATGTACAATCTAACCATGAAGCACGGAATATGGCATTTAAATTGAATTGTTGCTCCGTCAATTTGCTCTTCTTCCGCAATTTTAATATTTACAAATTCAATTTATTTGCTAAAATTAATAGATTTTTCGGTTTTTCAAAACTAAGTGATTTAATAATATAGTTATGTATTGAATACGTTCGTTCTAACAAAATTGTTTGCTTTGAAATTGAATGTATATTCCATTATATATTTTTCATATCTGATGATATGTTAGGTTTTACATAGCATAGTTAGGTTTTACATAGCACATGATAATTCTCTAATTAGAATTATTTTTAGCTGTTCGTTCTACGCTGGTACGTGAGAAATAACTTTGCTGGGTACGTTTTTAAAATGATTGCCGAAGCTAAAATAACAACACACGCCATTCGTTGCCCAACAATAGCAATTTTGCTAAATATTTTTATCGCCGTTCACTGTTGCATCTCAGCAAACGATAGTTTTGTCAACGTAGTAAATTATAACTATTTTCAATGTTAGTTTAGAGAAAAGTACGTTTTTTGAGTCATCCGATCTGTAGCACCACAAAATTCAGAGCTTTTTGTGACTACCAAGAATAAATATAGCACATTGTTCTTAAAGAGCATTAACTAAATTGCACAAACTATAGAAAATTAAACCATGTATTACAAAAAATTACTAGAGTTAAATGTATTGTACAAAATTATAATGATTACAAATTAACTGTCTATTGAGCAAAGTTCACTTCATATTTCCAAGAATTTTGTGTTTTAAAATAACCAAATTGCCCGATATGTTATCATTTAAAATTAATCCGTAACAGTACAAACAACGCGAAATTGCTATGTCATAAATGGATATTTAAACAATTAAGATAGTTTGTTGTAAATACACCGATAGTTAATATTCTTAGAGTACCATTGTCAGCATACTACGAATATTTTTGTTTGATATCTGTGTTGAGATTTGCTAGAGCACAAGTTTACAAAACGGATGTTTCGTATCATCAAAACAGCCGCCGCTTGTCAACAATGGCAACGTTGGATAGAAAGAGCTAGTGTGTCCAGGGTGTACACAAAGAGCTAAGAAACCCTGACACATCCTACACAATAAGACGTGATATGTCAACTATTACAGTTTTTCAATGAATGTTAGCTATTGTTCATCTAGTGTGTTCAAAGTGTACACAAAGAGCTGAGAAATCGTGACAATTCGTACACAATATGATGTGATATGTTGAATATTACAGTATTTCAATGGATGTTAGCCACAGTATGAGAGAAACATCTAGTGTGATCAAAGTGTACACAGAATACTGAGAAACCCTGACACCAAGTACACAATAAGACGTGATATGTCAACTGTATGAACTTAATGCGGCGTTCACGTTATAATGTCTCCGTTGTTTGGCATTTTGGTCCACCTGTAGTCGTGATCCTACGATTTATGCGGCATTCGTGTTATAAAACGCCCGCCGTGTGGAAGATTTGTCGACTGGTGATCATGACCATATCATTGTGCATGGTATTCGGAAGAATATACTATGCAGCATAAGTAATTACGTCTCGTATACCGTGTACAATACACTATGGTGTCGTCGACACCCTATGCGTGAACAGTTGTTCAAAAAAAGGCGGGAAAATTAGCCAATTGAAATTTAAAATTATTGAGGCTAATTGACTGTATCCCATAAACCATGCAGTTTAAAGTTTTGCGTATGAAGTTCATGGACAAATCGTGTACTGTATAAACTCCCAGCACCTGGAAAAAACAAGGCAGCTTCCCATGTGGTCATTAACACCGATAGCTAGAAGTTTACGGTGTCCATAACACCATACATAAATGTTGATGGTGTCCGAAACACCATATACAATTGCTTAGAATACAGTGTTGGTGTTCTGTATACCATATCGTTAACGGTGTTACGCAGGCCGTACGTGGACTAAACTTCCACGTGGTGGGCAACTTAGAACGTAAACGCCGAATTAAGCACTCAAGGTAACACCCATACTGTAAATTAATTTCCGAAAATGTATGACACGCCCATAGCTACTACATTTTTCTTTACAGTGTCGCACACACCCTTAGCTACCAATTTGGCGCGAATTAACTATAACAGACATCGTCTGTACTTAATGCGATTCATTAGTCAACTGTTCTCCGTAGTTCTTTTTCAAATTCTCGATGTTTGTAGGCCATATAAACGTTGACAAAATAAAGCTGCACACTGTCAATAAAACTGCATGAAGACATGGTGCGGTTGACACTGTCGAGAAGTGACAATACCCTTAGCTCTATACTTTTGAAAAAATTTTTAAAAAACATGAGGGTGTCTAACACACCCTGTTGTTGACAGTGTGCCTGACACTGTATGGTATACGTAGGTTCCAAACGTTGGGGACCTTATAACGTGAACGCCGCATAAATCTTATGTCAGCAGCAATGATACATCACTTATAGCTCCTCGTGTGAAGGAACTCAGGGTTAAAACCATATTCAAATTCAACCTAAAACCAACCTTGGTTTAAGTATTTTGTGTCTAAATCTTGGTTTCGAATATACCATTAGTATTGGGTCAAAAGTTCGCAGTTTGTGTTAAGAGTTGTATTAACTACAATGTTTCCCATTACAAACGTAATGATGATAAATTTCTGTGTTTCAGCTATTCCTTGTTTGATGTGACGATTTGATGCGCCGATTTGAACAAAATTTTCGCAGTAGAATGTGTTCGAGCCATAACCCTGTTTAACTAGTCATTCTAAAAGCAATTTTTACAATAAACCTAAAGCCTAAGGTGTCGACATCATATAACAGACGAATATGTATAATTATGAACAGTAAACTAAAATGCGCCCCAACAATCTTTTATGACACCATATACAACAACAACAACAAACGACAAATATTTATTGAAAAAATTAATTGTGTACGACAAAAATTCATAATAACCAATAAAATACAAAACTTTGTTAGCGAACAAAGCTCGGATTTCAATATCAGTATCCAATTTCGACATTTTTCCGTTCTATAACGCCATTACCGAATGCAATTCGGCCACTGTACTTTAACATAAATGTGTTCGCGAACATTTTCAAATTATAATGGTATGGAATATGAAACGGACTAATTTCTGCTCTTTAGCGCAAAAATGAAATTTGTGTTCAGTGAATAACTGAATGGCAATCTCTTTTGTCAAACGCGTTTCAGAAGCAGAACACTGCAGTAAATGTAAATCTCGTATGTACCAATAGGATCTGAATAAAATTTGTATTGTATTGTATTGTATTGTAAAAAGGATGGTAAGGGGTGCAGCTTAAGTTTACTCATGCATTAGATCATCTCACACCTTGGGGACGGCTTTAGTAAATTTCTGTGAAAACTAAATGTTTACGATGCTTCCAGTAATTCGTTACCACTGCAGCCCCCTGGCGACGGGGTAGACACCCTGGAGAGACCGAAGGCCGATCCCCGTCTCCTCCTCGGCACCTAGAACGTTGAGCATGTAATACCGTTTACCAACTAGCTTTATGATGCAAGTAAATGTTTGAATTACCAAAGATGCATGCGGAGCATCTCGTTTATGTCGTTGAATCATACGACGTAGAACCTTCCTTAATTGATCGTCCAACATTCCTCTATCACTGGCTCTATAGCCGCTGGGTATGAGATGATACCTAGTTTTCATGGACCTGTATAAAATTACTACGTCGTTCAATTAAATTACGGATCCTCGCCTTTGGTGTTGATATTGGAAAATTATGGTGAGCGTTGTTATCAATTATGCACTGATACTGCATTAAAATTATTCACTATTATCAAAAGGTGGTCATAATCAACGAATGAACAAATGCACGTCTAGAACCAATTTGAGAACCCCTATTTTGACTTTTCTGCAAGAAAAGCTACCAAATAAACGACAGTTAATAATAAAAACAGAAGTTTTTATGTGTGATTTCCAACTCAAAAGTATTATGTTTGACTAACACAATATTGTATTAGCAGCTTTATCTATGACTGAGACCGGTCGAAGCTATAAGTGGTCGTAGCACCAAATATTGGGCTGAATACCTACGTAAAAACATGCCACATATGCTATTTTAAATTTGCTTTTCAATATTATATTACACCTTAATTATTACCATGTTGCCAATAAAGTTCTAGACATATTGATAAAATTAAATATGTATAATGCACAGTACAATCGCTTAACTGAAACCAAACAATATTGGATGAACAAATACAATCAAGGAATAATGTGTACCATCAATATTAACAATACCGAAATGTCTCAGAAAAATAATGAATTTATTTGAGATAACTGTATCAAAGTTCAAAATTGGTGACAATTGTTCAGCTGATGCTAATATATATCGAAAGTGGCAGAATTCGCATATAATACGGGGTTGTAGAAACCAGGGTTTTATCCCTCTCTTTCTGGGAAAGCAATTAATCAAAGGGTAATTAATTATGAGGTAATTAATCACGGGATAATCAATTATTATTTTGGGGTAATCAATCACAGGGTCATTAATCACAGCATCTCTGAAAGTAATTAATCATTAACCTTAGAATTAGGAAGTAACCCAGCCATAATTAATCACGACGCTAGAATGGCGATGTAAACCAGGGTCACTAATCACAACGTGGATGTCATTAATCATGATCCGGAAGTAATCAATTACAATCCGGAAGCTACTAATCATTAATCCAGAATAACCCGGAAGTGTAGCATTTTCTTCCACTGTGTAGTGGTTCTATGATTTCTTTGAAAAATATTCTGTAGTGCTTCAATGAATATTGTTATATTTGTGGGGAAGGTTCCCATCCAACACTTTAAATTTGGTAGTGCAAAAACCTGTTGGAAACTCAATAACCGGATCGCTAGGATCACAAACAACAACATCCATGATTAAAAATACCTTTACGAATATTACATACATTATTACAAGAATAAGAATCTTTTACCGATTTACAACCGTTATTATTACATTACCACTATCGTAAACTACAGCAACACATTTATTCAAAAAGTTTTTGGTAAAGATATATTACGTTAACTGTAAATCCACTTTGTAATATAAAACAGCATTATTTATTTGAACATCAAATTTAGTAACACATTAATAACAAATATTTATAATTCATCTATCACAACATGTAAAATTTTCTTAGCTTCATATTCCGACCCAATACCTACCATTACAATTTCATATTTGAAAACAATAATATGGTACCTCTGGGTTTAAATTTTTATGCACCACCATTAAACCGAAACATGCCATAATTATGATTGTTATTTTGGCAAAATAATAATATTAAATCAACAGTACAACTAATGTTTGCTGCTAATGTCATATTTGTATTTATTTGCCTCGAATTCCTTTTCATAACCGACGCAAAATGTTCAGTCCTGGCTATTAATTTACATTTTGCTCTGAACTGCCCCATTTTCATTTTGCTGTATCCCAATAGCTGACCCATTTTGATGCTTCAGCAATCATAGCGTTATCCGTCTCATTTAGCCGCCAGTTCATGTGCTAGTTGTTGAAATTTCGTAATGAGTCTCACGTTCATTATATTTACTGCATTGCCGTTTGCGATCCATTGTTGTGCGTCCAAATTATTTACATGTCCACCTATTTTTTTGTATTGAGGGTTTGAATTCGAAATTATTGCGCGGTATGTATCCATGTCGTTGACGAAACCAAGCTTTCTCGCTTGCCATGATTCTCCAATGTTGAAGTTCCTGAACTCACTCAACAAGAACGAAATATAACGAGAGATAAATCAACGAATGAAGTACAATATTTGATATGATTCATATTAAATAAATCTTAATTTTTGACACAGTAGTTGCATTAAAGAGGGTAAAATTAAACACGACCGAACTCTATAAAACAAAACGCAATACTGAGATGTAACCAATTCCCAAACTTTATGTACTATTCAGGTATCTGCTAATTGGAGGTTTTTGCTTACGAAATCACGAATATAATGTTTCCACTTATTAGCTATATTATTTTTCCTTCCCCTCTAAAATTCTGAAGTTGGCACACTGCCTTGGAGTGATTCAAACTTCCGAGAATTGAACGGCCCAAAACTTGACTGTTACCGTTCAGCTTTGATTATTCAACATCAATTTAGTTTTGTTTGGAAAATTTTTAGAAAAAAGTATAAACCTGGTTTTCCTTTGTCTCATAAACAACTAGTTTGTGTTTAACTAGTGCTTTATCCCGTAAACCGCCATTCTTCATAACATCCAGCCAAGAAACAGATACAACTGCGATCTTACGAGACATAATCTTTGTTGAAGTAATAAATTAAATACTTTACAAAAAGGTTTTACTAACTGTTTTTTTCTTGGGTGAGGAAATGCATTTATTCGCAATGTATTTAACAACCTTTTTGTTTTATTTTAGTAGTTTGTACAATATTGAACGCAATTTCTGAACAGAGGTGCAACCTTGGTAATAGAAGCAACAACTTTTAGCGATGAATTATCTAGTAATCTCGAAGCAACTAGATCACGATCTATATTTTGAAACCTCAATAAAGATTAAATTAAAACCACATTTTTAAGAATAAACAAGCAAATGTTTGTCATCATTTGTCAAATAAAGAATATATTTTGTTTTACCCTTAATATCTTTTCTGTTGCGTTGTAAGTTTTAGATCAAGGAATAGCAATCCGAACGGTTCTGTCTTCACGTGTTCAATTAGATTTTTGAAGAAAGTGGAATTTCTAAAGCCACATTTCACCTCCTAAAATATAAATCATAGTCTGTAAAATCATAAATCATAAATCAAATTTTCTGCAAGGGTGAACTCTGAAGTCCCAATTTACCGCATATGGGCAGTGTCAAGCACCCCATTAGCGCCGGAAGTTGTTTGATTTACTTTTGAAATATTAATCACGGAAATATTAGCGAACGTTCAAGCCGATGAAGACGGTCGAAACGAGGCGCAATAGTTCACAATTCATGTAGTTTGAGGTGAAATCCGAAATCTGTTCTTTAAATTGCCCAGTCTTTTCTCATCGTTTTACACCCGTCCTGTAATGCCGCACAAAATGACCGGAAAGTAGTACGGCATCCTGCTTACACGTCGTTCAAGCACCATATGCTGTTTCCGCCGTCTCGAACGCTTTGGTGTACCGCCCAGCTAACTGCGATATGGTAGCCGATCTTCGATCGTGAGGACATCTCAGAGCGCTGAGCGAAATCGCATCCTCTAGCCGGAAGGGTTAGTTTTCAAACGTCACAGGGGCGCAGGCCATCGGACTGTGCCCCATCGAGGGTCAGCGACTGGTCACCTACCCGGGGAACGTTTGGCGGGAGGACACTCCCGGCCGGGTCTCCCGGGAGCCGCAAACGCACCTCCTTTCTTTGTCACGAGTTTGCCTCCATCCTTATATACATATATGTAATGTATCGTATAAAACTCTAAATTTTAATGAAATTAGATGAATAAAATATATGTTAAATATATATAAAATATATGTCTTTTTTCCGTCTTTCTTCTCGGTGTCCTCTGCTGTCCTCGAAGTCCTTTCTGGTGATGGACATTCTTTTAGCGAGGATTCTACCGTACCCCCGATTTTCATGACCATGGCAATACGTATTGTTCGCGACCATAGCAACATATATTATTCAACCTAAGTAAAACTGATACTTTTGTTCACAATTACTACTGAGCCAATGGTCCAGCCTAAACAATCGGTGGTCTCTCATTCCCGGACGGTCGGTATTGTGGGAGTGGTGCGGGGCGGCTGGTCGAGTTCCGAAAACTTTCCATATACGCAACATCCCTACGATCTTATAGGTTGCCCAACTTATGATTGGTTTTGGTCATACAATCGGTCGTCCTACCTAAATTTACCCAAAAATGATCCCGTAGGAGTCCGTGTTGAAAACATCAGCACAACGTAAAGCTAAAGCAAACATGCAAAGGTAAGTCATAATATTAATAAAAATACGCGCACAGAATGTTAATAAGCAGCATAGCAAGATTACAAAAAGGACCATGGCATCATGCAACACACCAATCAACCTTATGCGGGTACTCCGAAGTACCGTTATGAAACCGATGTACCATAAATTTGTTCAGTCAGGACGTAAATAGGTGATTTCCGCCCTAAAATCCTTCGAAAGCACGTGACGGCCGGAACGGTCCTGTTACATCTCTTATATTTTCAAATGGAAATTTTCGGACTTAATTATACGGGTCGGAAACAATCTTCCCCGGTTATTGTCACATTAATTAATGAAATTCTTGCCAACAATGGGGTCTCCGCCGTCAAAGACCCCTTCAAAAAGGTATCGTGTTCGTTCTGTGTGTAAACTGTGTTATACGACCCAAGAATAAATTACACCATATGTACAGATACTATGGTACAATATGGTACACGAAGAAATTGGTTTCCTTGTTTAATTTATGTTGTGTTCGGAATATTTAATTTACGGGTGTTGGTGTTATCCGCGCATTATGGTCCTAGTCTATTATATTTTGTAAGTCGTTCATTTGCCCTGACTTTAGACGTCCTCCACCTGAAAATCCTAGTTCTTAAGCGAACTAAGGCAAATTCTGCCGACTAGTCCGCTAGATCCTAAGTCCGCCTCTTATAATTTTTACGGGGCGAAAAGGACTTTTTACGTAGTCTTTAAAGAATAGCCTACCTGTTGTGCGGCAAATGTCTTTCGTAATGAGAATATCTTTTAACAAAAAGCATGGTTCCATGGTCGACCGACAAACCAACATAAGCATCGATTAAAAAACGGTAGTGGTTAAATACGGCATGTTATCAAGCAGATACTGGCTAAATACGGCATATTATCAAATAGATACTGGCTGAATACAGCATATTATCAGACAGATGCTGGTTAAATACGGCATATTATCAAATAGATACTGGTTAAATACGGCATTTTATCACTGCAAAAAATATGGTATTATTACTACGACACTTGTTTATATCTTGCGTTAGCCTAGGTATTCCTTTCTTCAGTCAAAACGTTTCTGCGAACGCGTCCCAGTCATGCAAATTCGGCCCGAGATAATTTATGATAACTGTTGTTCGACCCATTTGCGTAAAAACCCGAAGTATGGCTCGGTCATTTGGGCTTCAGCGAGTGACGTTTCGCCAGGGCCGTTTCCCCAGGCGCCCTGCTCCTTCAATTCCGTGGAATATTCGGGCATTATTACTTTCGGCGCTCGATCGGGAAATTTACATTTAATGTCTTGTTGGATGTTAATGAATTCCGCGGACCATGAGCCAATGTCGTCCTGTCCGACTTCCCAGTGTGGTGGAGGGGGCGCTATAATCGCCCGAGCTCCTTCGCTGAATATGTAGGCGATTGAAAATATATATCGGCGCACTCGGCGCATGAATTTGCTGGGCGTATCCAGGAGACGACCTTCGTGTGGTTTTGACCGGAGTGCAGCTTTGTACCCACCGAGGATCATAATTGTTTTAGTTTGGGGGGTCGCAATATATGTCGCCAAACGGACCAAAAATTGCATAGTAGCCCCAGGCCATGCCATAACAAACCACCCTTGTGAAGCTGCCATTTTGACCAGGGGTGCTGTCAGAGAGTCGCCGAGCATGAGCACGGTTGGCCAAGTCACAACGCCATGCCGAATAAAGGTCCGGATTTCTTCTAGGAGACGGCCCATGACGTTGTGGCACGGCCGCGGTCGTCTACCAAGGGTCATATGCTCTGGGCCGAGGTCCCCAGAACGAGTCAGAGCGGTTTGCCTAGAGTAATTGAGCATGGCCCGTGGCAAGAAGAGCATTTTGGAATTTTAGAATTTTGAACTTTTCGAGGAGCACTGTTCGCATGAGGTGATGGGAACAGGGCGAAGGCGCTCCGTGGTTTCTTGGTCGAGGAATTTTTGTTTATTCCGTTCGGAGATGGTTTTGAAGTCTCGAGCTCCCATTCTCAGGTCGGATATATCCTGTTTCGCTTGCTTCTCGTCGAATAATTAGGTGACGAGGAGCTGGTATCCTTGCTACGTTGAAGCGTATTCTATTGGATATTGCTTGATTGTTTGGCCCAACGGAACCATGTTGATAGTTAAGGCCATCGCGTGCCTTTGGACATGAACGTTTCAATCGGGGCGGCATAGTTGATGGTATAATACGGCACACGTGGTTGCGGGATTTGTTCTATTTTGTTGATTCTTCGATCCGATGATTCCTGCTATATTATTCGTCGCCGTTAGGGGCGGCTTTTGAGGGGAGCTTGGGGGCGGGAGCTCGAGTTTTCAGGGAATATGTTTGGAGTGACATAAGCATTACAACCGTCCTTCTCCAGGCGGCTGTCTAGGAGGTCGGACCACCTCCAATCCAAGATCTTCGGGTCGTAACTGTCGTTGTTCGTCGTCCTCGTCCGGTTCCAAGTCTGGATGTGCGGCTAACATGTCTTCGATGTCCTGTTCGTCAAAAATGTCCCTAAAAGGTTCGAACATATCATGCCTAGCCCAAGCACTACCGTACGCGGGATCCATTGGCATAACAGGATCGAGATGTCGGGTCGGTTGAGTGAGAGGTACGATTGGTGCCGTAGTGTGGGGTTCCGGAATTCGATGCGCCGTACTACAACCTAAGCTTCTATCACATGCGGTACCTAATCCTCATACCAACGACGGCGGTCTGTTGCCTGTCTATACGGTTGTCGACGAGTGGGTTGAGGGGCCTCTCCCTTCTCCTTACTCTCCTCGAGAAAGGACCCCTCACTCTCATCAGTAGGATAATCGAGTTCAAAACGGGGCCTTTGACTAGGTCCCGGTAAGAGATGGCTAAGGGGTATTTCATCCTCCCAGTCTTCCCAACTGACATATGGTTGAGCTCTAGCTGGGGTTCGGGCAATGTGGTTTGGTGCGTGCTGACCGACCCAGGGTTCCCTTGAGGGCGGAGGGTGCGCTGCGCGGCGGCGCTCTTTCCATCCCCTGAATAGAGGAGCCCTTGGTTGATTCGCCAATGGTTGATGTCGTCTCGCCAGCCGTTGGTGTGGCTTGTGGTCGTGATCGTTTCGATCGACCGCCCTCCGAAGATTCGGAAGGTCGCGTTGGTTACTCACCTCTTGCCCACTCGTTTTACTTCTCCCATACAAACTCTCAACAAATTCCCCTACGATTTCATCACCTGCTACTTGGGCTTCCATGGGGTGTGACGTACGGGAGATCCCATTAAGTATTCCATCAGTTCGGTCGCGTCACAAAGTTCTCCTCAGGCGCGGGCAGCTTCCCTTTTAACCCGTCAACTTTCTTCCAGTTCCAATTCCCATTTTGCCTGCTGATTTTGTCTTCTGGTGGTCCATCGACCGAAGGATGGGACGTATGGGGTGCCCGTTTCTTGTTCAGCTGGGGGTGATAGTGTGACTGGAACTATCCACTGACGTGGTGGTGACTGAGAATCAAAAGATTCGGGCGATGGGGTCTCGAAGCCTACATATGATACTGGTTCCCTAGTCTGTCCGGGGGGTTGAGCTGGTTCCAGCCAGCGGTCGTTTAGGTTCGTGTTTCTGTGTCGGTGCAGGTTCCAAAGGAGGCTGACTATACACTGGGGCGGACTGTGCGGGCTGTGGCGTAGGGGGTGTAGAATATGGCATAAGCCATTCGTCTGGGACGTACTCCTCTAACGTAGCTTCGAATCCCAATGGCATTAGCGGCAAGTGTGTGAGCAGGGTAGGTGGGGCGGAGTATGCACTACGAGGTTTGGGGTATTGTTATTCGTAAGACGCCGTTGGCTCACGATAGATATGGTATGGTACCCGTGGCTTGTGCGGATCAATCATTAGGCGCTGTGAGTACGGACTACGGTAAGTTTGTGTAGCGATGGCGGCGCGACGTTGGGCGGGCGTGAGCGGCGAGGCTTGGACGGCATGTTCAACGGCCGAAGTCGAAGATGCAGGTAGTTTGGGAGTGTGGGGCGAGGACTCCTCCGGGTCTTGTGAAGCGAGCAATTCGGCGAGACCTAGGTCGTTGACGTTAAATGGTCGTAGTGAACTACCATTGCCTGTGCGTTGCACCGTTAAAGGCCTTGTTGGTTCCTCAGTTCTGACGGCTCTGTCCTGTTCTCGGAAGGTTATTGGGACAGTATGTCGTCCATACTCAGGCGAGAAAGTGCCAAAAAGCTTATAGAGTGCGTGCAGCAACCTAGCGGGATCTTGGGCAGCTAGTTCCTGCGACATAGCTGACCATTCGGTGTCGGGAGTTCTATCAGGATCACAAATAGGTAACCTGTTTTGTTGCGGGGCCCTCATGAGCCTTAACCTGGAGTCCGAATGGTTAGTTGCTCTACTGCAGCGCGGTGTATGTCCGCCTGGGCTCGCGTGTATTCCAAGTTAGGTTCTCCAATCTCTACACTAGTTACGTCGGTTGAGCCATCAATCTCTTGGCGCAACCTGTCGACTGCTTCTAGATCAGCAGCCTGTAATTCTCTAGCGAAGTATTTGTCGTCGAGAATGGTTTCTCCTGGCTTTTGCAACGCAGCCTCGATATATACGGGAGGCACGGCTTTAAATAAGTCGGCCTTGTCAGGAAAGCTACTTAGTGGTCTGTAGCATGGTTTGGTGCGATTTATATTAACTACGTGGCCGGAAGCATTGGGTTGTCCAGGGAGCTTTTCGCAGACACAGGGTAGCATTATTTTGGTAATCTGGTATGGTCCGCACCATCTGTGTTCCAGTTTGCGTCAAAACCCTGGTGTAGTGTAATATCGATAGACCCACACATGGTCGTTAACTCGGTAGTCAGGGACCTGAATTTCACGATTGTAATAGCGTTTCCTATATTCCCTAGCGGATTGCATGGAACGACATTCTCTATCTCTGATTGTAGCCAACTACCATTGTACATTTGCACGGTAGGCTTTTGCTCCAGGGTAGTGACCCCAATCAGTTTGTGTTTCAATTCCGCCCGGTACCCGGGGTTGGAATCCGTGCATGAGCATGAATGGTGGGTAATGCGTGGAAGCGTGTACGGCTGAGTTGTAGGACACGATGCAGTAGGGTAAGACTTCGTCCAATGTAGTATGGTCACTTTCGGGTAAAGCTACCCTTAGGAGAAATAATGATGTGCGGTTGAAACGCTCGATTTCCCCATTTGCCTTCGGGTTGTAACTCGAAGTTTCCCGTTTGTAGGTGTGTAATCTAGCGCATAGAGCTTCCGTTATCTCTGAAACGAGACAACCTCCCCTGTCCGAGACTAATTCCTAGGGTGCGCCGTAACGGCACACTACGTCCTCAACGAAAACCTTAGCCACACTCCTGGAGGTCTAATTGTGTAGGGAGGCGGCAATGACTAGCTTAGTAAACTGATCGATGAAGGCAATCACATACCGATTCCCCTTTCGGGACTAGACCGGAGTGTCTAGTATGCCAACGAACATGCGATGCATAGGCGCACTAGCCAGCGGATTCTCTCCAAGTGCGGCTCGGACATTTAGTGGTAAATTCCGGGAGCGCTGGCAGAGTACACATCGTTTTACATATTCGTCTACATCCTTATCTATGGTCTCCCAGTAATAGAATTGTTTGAGCTTGCTCAGTAAACGGTCCCTACCTGGATGTCCACCGAATAAAGTGTCGCTTGGATATTTGCCGTATGAGCAGTCTGGCTTAGGTCTATAGTAGTTTGGCATGATGGGATGTGAGTATAGAATAGCAGTGTCGGGGCAGAGTCTGTAATGATGGGCTTCTAACTTGTGGGCATTCGCGGCCTTTTCGTTAGCTGGCGACTGACGACTATGTAGGTACCACCAAATAGGACCAAACTGTCTATCCCGACGTTGAATGTAAGGTATATAATTGAGGAGGTTCCTCACCACGTACCGTTGGAAATGTGGTAAGTATATGTGTTCGCCAGTGTCATACAGGGAGTTCCTCCTGGGAGTCAGATTCTAAGATCTCTTCGGGTGACTTCAAACATTCGACCATTGCCAGGGCCGACTGCTCATCCGTGAGTAGATAAAAAACCCGGGTTTTGCCTCCCCCCACACAGTGGTGGGGGAAGTGGGGTGACAGATATATATATATCATATTTAGTTGTTGCGGTGTAGAATTAAAAACAAGCTACCATATGGCTGTTCTAAGTCGGCATAATACACAAAATAGTTACCATGGTGATAATTATGTTTCGCATGGGAACAAACAACAATTGCGATATATATCTTATTTACAATTACGTGTTTTTGTTTATTTTAGTTCAATGACATCATCTACAGCTGAACCCATGATCCATGTATATATGGAGTGTCATAGATTTATTACAAATCGCTACCAGTTATGAGATCACTATATGATGTTAACTGACATATGGTTTTAACTAGTAATGCTTAAAACATCAATGAGCTTCCAACAAATATGTGCTTCAGTGACATGTTAGAAATTGTTTCTTTTCGCAACGATTAATGTATAAAAACGTATTTGCATATACTTTTATATATTATATAATGATTGAGTACACCATGGGTTCTCCACCCCTTTGTTTTTGTGTGGGGCGTCTATGTGGGGTATAAGTAATCCATGTGTCGGGTACGCTTAGTGCTATAATCGATTACAAAACATGTGGGGTATAAGTAATCCATGTGTGGGGTACGCTTAGTGCTATAATCTATTACAAAACTTAACTATATTATTACTGAACGATCGTGAGGGTGCGGAATATCACTTGTCTACTCTGATGGTTTAAATAACAAAAAATTTGAGGGTATTGTAATAACTATTTATCTATTACGACCAAAATATATAACTGCAGGTTTTCAACTATCCTGATTTCATATCTTCTACTCAAATTAGTCCATGTTAATTAAATAATATGTTATGATTACATAGCTAATAGTTTACGGGTTATTCGTTAATAACTTTATAACTATTAGCAGTAAAGTTACCAAAATTGGTAACTATATGTTTTCGACTATGGGGAATTTATTTAGTTTAATAAAATTTTGCATAAATTACATAGCTAATAGTTTACGGACGCTAATAACATTATAACTATTAGCAGTAAAGTTACCAAAATTGGTAACTATATGTTTTCGACTATGAGGAATTTATTTTAATAAAATTTGCATAGGTTACATAGCTAATAGTTTACGGACTATTTGTTAATAACAATAACTATATATCGTAAAGTTATCAAAATTGGTAACTATATGTTTTCGACTATGGGGAATTTATTTATTTTAATAAAATTTACATAAATTACATAGCTAATAGTTTACAGGTTACTCGTTAATAACATGATAACTATTAGTAGTAAAGTTACCAAAATTGGTAACTATATGTTTTCGACTATGGGGAATATATTTATTTTAATAAAATTTGTATAAATTACATAGCTAATAGCTTACGGGTTATTTGTTAATAACATGATAGTAAAGTTAACAAAATTGGTAACTATATGTTATCAACTATTAGGAATTTATTTATTTTAATAAAATTTGTATAAATTACATAGCTAATAGTTTACGGGTTATTCGTTAATAACTTTATAACTATTAATAATAAAGTTGTCAAAATTCATAATTGGAGGTTTTAGGTTATGTTTAATTAATTTATGCAATTATTATTGAAATAGGTTATATAGCTAATAATTTTATAACTATGAGTAAAGTTATAATAATTCATAAATAGAGCTACGCTTAATTTATTTTGTTTACATAGCTTATCGATTTTATCATTATATAACTTTATTTTCTGCTGATATATCCTTTTTAAGAACTATTTCAGAATCTCTTAAAAAGAATGGCATTAACGTGTAATAAATGTAGCAAAACGTTTACTAGACGTGATCATTTAAAACGTCACAATAATACTGTTCATGGGATGGAGCTCAATTGGTGTGAATATTGCGGGAAAATATTTTCCCGACAAGACGCTCTCACAAGACATCAAAAGAAAAATTGTTCAAGTCTTATGAAACCATCAACTTCAGGCGACGTCGCTCCTCAACCAACAACCAACGAGCAAATGGAGGAGCAGTCTACATCCGTCGTCATTCAACAACCATCGAGCGACGCTGACCACCTCGATGAATTGCATCAGATGGCGCAAGCGATCGTCGACGATTGCTCTGTTATCGAACAATCTGATTCGATGACGCTACGACAATGGATCAAGGCGCTAAAAGGGTACCTCCTCAGCTATTATCTGGTACCCAAGCAGCACGTCAACGATTTATCCGTTTTCCTGACGCAATCGCGTCAGATGTTGGAGCGGTTGATCGACACCCATCTCAAACGTGGTGTCAAGGTGTGGATCTCCGTCAAGTGTGTGCTGCGTAAGTTGGATGGCACACAAATATCGGCGCATTTCAACACCAAATCCCGCGCAATCCTGCGCGGGAACAACATCGACGTCCAGCTGACGGATTTCTTCAACGAGTTGACGAAGAAATTGGACGACTTTCAACGATTAGGATCCGGATGGGTCCTACAAGACGTCCAACATGCTGATGTGCACATCAGCAAATATCGTCCGCTCCATGCATCTTCCTACGTCGAGCTTCCCCCATCGATCCGCAACAAACATGCGGTGCTCAACATCCAAAACCGGGACAATAAATGTTTTCTGTGGAGTATTCTGGCGGCGCTGCATCCAATGAATCGCAATCAACATGCTGAGAGGGTATCGAACTACGAACCCTACATAAATGAACTTAATATGAACGGTATTCAATACCCCGTTAAGCTTAAAGATATTCCCCGATTCGAGCGTCAAAATAACATTGCTATTAATGTGTATGGACTCGAAGATGGTGTAATTTACCCATTGTATATATCTAAATCCTTATATCAACAATACATCCATCTTCTACTGTATAAAGAACATTATTGTCTGGTTCGTAGTCTGGACTCGCTGCTACACAACCAACGTCGAGACAAAGCGAAAAAGTACTTTTGTGATAAATGTCTCGTCCCGTGCTACAGTAAAGCTAAACGGGATGAACATTTACAGCGCTGTCGGCATGATATCCCATCTCGAATTCAAACATCACCCCCAAATTCTACGCTTGAATTCGCAAACATTCACCGAATGCAGCGATCCCCATACGTCATATACGCTGATTTCGAGTGTATACTCGAAAAGGTTCCAACGTGTGAACCATCATCCTCTACATCATTCGTCAACCCCCACCAACGTCATACTCCCTGCGGTTATGGACTTATCGACTGCTTTGGTTGCTGTAATGATAAAGTGGAAATTGGCGAACCTCGTATATATCGAGGAGACAATACAGTCAAACATTTTCTTAATAATGTAATGGAACTTTCTGAACAATATCAAAAAATACCTCATAAACCCTTAAACTTAACTGATGAGGAGCAACAAAATTTTAATAATTCAACAGAATGTTATTTGTGTAATAAACATATGGATCCTGATGATAAAGCGCGTGATCATTGTCACCTCTGTGGTCGCTACAGAGGTGCGGTTCACCTGAAATGTAACATTGGATATCGGCTTAATCGGGATGTAACGGTATTATTTCACAATTTACGCAGATATGATGGACATCTCATAATGCAAGAACTTGGTGCAATATGTAAGAATAAGGGGTTGGAGATTGAATGTATTGCGAAAGGGATGGAAGACTATATGACGTTTTCCATCAAACGCAAATCCAATAAGAGCAACGGTGGCGGTGGTAGCAATCCGTTTATAATGGATGAAGTGGATGTTGATGATGATGACGATGACGAATGCTGGGACGAAGATGTAGACGGCGTCGACTTCATATTGGGCAACGACGATACCGATGACAATGAGGAGATTGGATGGAAGATTCGTTTCATAGACACCATTCAGTTCCTCCCATCATCTCTTCAAACGTTAGTCGACAATTTAAAAAAGACTGGTGTCGATCAATTTCAAGCGATGAAGCGTGTTTTCGGAGGCAAACTGGATTTAATGCTGCGTAAAGGTATTTACCCTTACGAATACATGGATTCCGTAGCTCGCTTCAATGAAACGACTCTTCCCCCTCAGCGAGACTTTTATTCCAGTCTCACCGATGGTGGTATCGGCGACGAAGATTACCAACAGGCTGAAGCTGTTTGGCGAGAAATGAATGTTCAAACCCTTGGTCAATACCACGACCTATACCTGAAAACCGACGTCCTCCTACTTCGTGACGTCTTTGAAAACTTTAGATTGTTTTGTCTAGACAAATTCCGTCTAGACCCCGCTCACTACATCACACTCCCCAGCTTCGCATGGGACGCTTGTCTTATGAAGACAGGCGTCAAGCTAGATCTCATCTCCGATCCGGATATGTACGCATTTTTCGAAGATGGAATTCGAGGTGGCGTATCTGTAATATCTCACCGATATGCAAAAGCGAACAATCCATACGTTGACGGTTACAACGCTGCAGAACTCATCAACTATATAATGTATCTCGACGCAAATAATTTATACGGCTGGTCGATGGTTCAAAAACTCCCCTACAATAATTTCAAGTGGCTTTCCCAAACCCAAATCAATTCAATTGACTGGTATTCAGTGAAGGCAAACGGAGATACTGGATATATACTGGAGGTTGACTTAAATTATCCATATCATCTCCACGAACTTCATAATGATTACCCATTAGCACCAGAACGTTTAAAGATTACCGATTCGATGTTATCCCCATATTGTAGTGCGATTAAACACGATCGTTCTGCACCGGTTGAGAAATTGGCTCCCAATTTAAACGATAAACAGCGATATATAGTTCATATTCGCAACCTTCAACAGTACCTTTCCCTCGGTTTAGAACTTAAAAAAGTCCACAGAGTCATCTCTTTCCATCAGTCTGAATGGATGGAACCTTATATAATGTTTAATACCGAGATGAGAAAGAAGGCAAATAGTGACTTTGAGAAAGACTTGTATAAGCTTCTCAACAACGCTGTATTTGGGAAAACCATGGAGAACGTGCGAGCTTATGTAGACATTAAACTTATAACCAACGAACGGAAATTTGAAAAGTTGGTGGCGAACCCCCGTTACTCCATGTCCTCCATCTTCAACGAGAACCTGGTTGCGGTTAAAATGCATCGCAAAACTGTCAAACTATGTAAACCCATTTATGTTGGGTTTACGGTTTTGGAACTATCAAAGTCGCTAATGTACAATTTTCATTACAATTATATGAAATCATTGTATGGTATTAAATGTAAACTGTTATTTACTGACACCGATTCACTGTGTTATTCAGTGCAGACCAAAGACATTTACGACGATATGCGTCAAAACATAACCTTCTTCGATACCAGCGATTACCCCACCGATCATCCCCTCTTCTCAACGGCGAATAAGAAAGTCCTTGGTAAAATGAAAGATGAGACTGCTGGTACACCCATCGAGGAATTTGTTGGACTACGATCGAAAATGTACAGTATTAAATGCGGTGGTGTAGAAAAGAAACGGGCAAAGGGAGTAAAAAAGACAATTGTAAAGAATAAAGTGCGGCATCAGGACTATTATAACATTTTATTCGGTGGTAATAATATGAAACATAAAATGAACTTGATTCGCAGTGATAAACATGTATTGAATACAGTGACGCTTAATAAGACGAGCTTATCTGCATATGATGATAAACGGTATATATTGAACGACGGTATTTCTTCGTATGCGTACGGACATTTCAATACATATGATGTTAGTGACGATGATTTTATGGATCTATTACTTGATATGCGTAATGATAATGATGATGATTTGCTTATGAATATTGATATTGATGTTTAATTCAATAAATGATATATAATTTGACATGCTTTTCTTTGAGCTGATATAGACTACCTGCGCATCTTAAAGATGTTAAACATGCAGGAATGTCTTAAAAGCTATATTATTTTGTATTTTGTAAATATGGATGAACAGCTTAAATCAATTTACTTCGACGCAACTAATGTTGCTGGTTTCTCTACGGCTCCCAAGTTATATAGAGAAGCACGTAAACGTGGGTATAAAGTTAAACTTCGTGAAGTTCAAGATTGGCTTCGCGGTCAGGAAACATATACATTACACAAACCCCGAAGATTAAAGTTTAAACGTCGTCGTACCGTTGTTAAAGGTTTAAACGATTTATTTCAGGCCGATTTAGCTGATATGCAAAACTTATCATCATATAATGACGGGATAAAGTATTTATTAGTTGTCATTGATTGTTTTTCCAAATATACTTGGGTTATACCTGTCAAGAATAAACTAGCATCTACCATCTTAACAGCATTGAAGACTGTGTTTGAACAGTTTCAACCTGAAAACTTTCAAACCGATAACGGTAAAGAGTTTGTAAATAACCTGGTGTACAACTACTGTAAAAGTAAAGGAATAAATGTTTACACTGCAAAGAATAAAGAGACCAAAGCGAGTATGGCTGAACGTTTCATACGAACGCTGAAGGGGAAAATTTATAAATTTTTAACATCTGAAAATTCCCGTAGATATATAGACCAGCTACCGAAGTTTGTTGATAGCTATAACAATACTGAAAATAGTTATGGTTTTGTCCCGTCGGAGGTAGATAATGAGGATGAAATTCGAGAAAAGTTATTTCCAGCGCAAGATATCGATGTGCGGTATAAATTTCAATTAGGTGATGTTGTACGTATATCAAAAGAACGTCTTCCTTTTGAACGTGGTTTCAACCAGTTGTGGTCACGTGAAGTGTTTACGATAAGTAAACAACTACCATTCAATCCTCCGGTTTACGAACTTGAAGACGCTAGCAAGGAAGTCATTTTAGGTAGATTTTACACGCAAGAACTTCAGAAAGTGTACGTTACAGATGATACATACAAAATTGAGAAAATTATACGCAAACGCAAGACCAAAAGGGGTATAGAATACCTTGTAAAGTGGCTTGGGTACCCTAAATCAATGAATTCATGGGTACATGAAAAGGATTTACAACCTTTGTAGGGGTACAAAATGTACCCATAGTACCCATGGATTTAAAAAGTCTTAAAAAGACTTAAACTGGTTGAAAGCTAACAATGGATCATGTATGTAATAACTGTAATCGTGCTTATACTTCTCGTCAGCATTTACACAGACATAAGAAATCTTGTAAACCTGTTCATCAAGTTAACAGTGATAAAGTACTTTTACCTTTGGAGTTACCGTTTACATGTGTTGTGAGTGGTCAAACAGGTAGTGGAAAAACTCACTGGATTTACAGATTACTTAAACACATGTACTTTGATGAAAAGGTGGACAAAATTTTATATTGTTACAGTATTTTTCAAGACATCTACAGTACAATGTTGAGAGAAATACCCAATTTTGAATTACATGAAGGTATACCCTCTGAATTTCCCACAGGCACAGGACACGTTTTATGTGTTTTGGATGATCTAATGATTGAGGCCTCAAATGATAAGAAACTGGCAGCAGCATTTTCTCGTATGCGTCATAATAAGTTAAGCACAATTTTTGTTATACAAAATTTATATCATGAAGGTAAATACATGCGAACAATTACTCGGAACGCACAATATATGGTTTTGTTTCCCAATTTCCGAGATCAGTCAATGATACACACCTTGGGAAGGCAAATGTGGCCTTCTAAACCCAATTTCCTCTCAAGCGCATTTGAGCAAGCGACTAAACAACCGTATGGATACTTATTTTTAGATTTAAAACCAGCTTCAGAGAGTGTACTAAGGGTGCGACAATGTATTTTCCCTGATGACGATCAGTTGTTTGTATATTCTTAAAAAGGATGCTTGTATAGGATATTAAAAATGTCTAGAAACATCGAAAGAAATAAAGTATCGTTGGAATTTTTACACATTTCATCACCAAAAGTAATCTCTATTATTATTAAAAATGCTAGCATTTCGCTTTTACACGCATTGAGTGAGATTGCATATAATACGTTGTTGAGAAGCAAGGGGAAGCAAAATGTTCTTAAAAAGCTTGCAAGCAAGAAATTGTCAGCTTCTAGGAAACGTAAACTCTTAAAACCCAATATCGTGAAAACTCTAACACGTTTTTACAAGAAACATTATGGCACGTAAGATGGCAGTTGTACCTGTAAGCTGGTTGGATATTATGAGAAACAGTGGTTTGCAAGATAAAGAACCAATAAAAAACGAAGTGGATATTTATGAAACTCGAGAAAAAACAGATTTGTCACTTATGTTTCCGAAAAATTTACGTAGTAAAGCTAAACTGATGTTAAATAACATTAAAGATTTAAAATTAAATGCAAACAATCAAATAATTTACCCAGATAAAACTATTGGATCAAACATTTTTGATTTAGTAAAGTATTTTACTTCTGATATCAACTTTTCTCCCCCACGACCGCTAGATTCAGATAAATTTGAAGCGCTTCTGCGAGGAGTACCGTTAGCAGCGTTTGGTAGAGGTAGAAAAGGTAAAGTGGCTGAACAGAAAACCAAGTGGAGAACTGTGTGGGGGTGATCTGTGTGGGGGTGATATTCTTAAAAAGAACCATCGCATAGTATATAAGCAGCTTCAATCGTTATTATTTTCATTCTGCAGTCATGGAGCATACTAAGTACTGTGTTAGCACCGATGGAAAACAGCTTGTTTTATTCCGATCTGGTTGGAGCATATTCAGTAACTTTAATATTGGATACATTACAATAAATGGAGTCAAATACAGTTGCGTCGAACAATGGTATCAAAGCGAGAAGGCTCGTTACTTCAACGATGAGCTGTCATACTACCATATTATGAACTCTTATAAACCGTCTATACACAAAAAACTTGGACAACAAATAACCAACTTCGATATCGTAGAATGGATAAAGAACAATCATGCTGTGAAAGTGATGAAAGTGGGGCTGCAGGCGAAATTCGAACAGCATCCACACGTGCGAGCTGCGGTGATGGCAACGGACGACGCGATAATAGCGGAGGCATCGGAATGGGACTACTACTGGGGCATCGGAAAAAGCGTATACGACGAAAACGTTCAGGATATGGAGGAATGGAAGGGACTAAACAAGTTGGGTGGGTTATGGATGGAAATTCGAGAAGAAAACAAATGATAACAAATATGACAATAACATCAGACATTGGATGCAACGTTGATTTGTTATATCTATCTTGTGTACTTGATAATTTTGACTTTGATATTTTACGATTTAATGGTGGTATATGGAAATTCAAACCGAGGGGAACGATTTTACTGTTTTCCAATGGAAAGCTAGTAGTAGTGGGGGTGAAGTCAGAAGATGAAGCAAAATTAATTTTATATATAGTTTACGAAAAATTAAACGAATTGGGATATTCATGCATTCGAAAATTTGATGTACAACTTAAAAATGTTGTTGGAATGTTGAAATGTGGATTTAACTTAAATTTACCTTTCGTCTATGAAAGTATGAGATCCAAATACACTGTAATGTATGAAACCGAGCTGCATAATAGTATGAAACTTAAGATTGAGAAGGGTGTGTGTTTGATTTATGGGAGTGGGAATGTAGTTATAACTGGTTGTAAGTGTATAAATGATTTCTATTTGTCTTGCAATACTATATATAATATCCTTAAAAGACTTTAATAAAATGTAATCAACAATCATGGAAGTTGTAGTTGTTTGCAATCTGAGCGAACCGGTTGTTGAGTTTCCGACAGCATTTTGCGCTACAAAAGTTAAAGTACTGGATGTTCAACTTCCCACCAAATACAAAAATATTGAGGGTGGTATTGTTGAATATTTCACAAATAAATCTTGGAAACGGTTTACTGTTGATAAAGGCTACTACAATATCAACAATTTGTTATCTTACCTAAACACATTTAGTCAAGATATTGAGTTTACAGTTGACCCCATCTGTGATCGTGTTAGTGTATATATGTTAGGTAAGGCAGAAATTAAGATATTTCCTGAAATACAACAATTATTTGGACTCAACACTTTACACCTGAAAAACGGTAAACATGTTGGAAACAAATGTGTCAACATGCAACACAACAAACCCACGTTTATAATGAGTTCTTTTGTGAAAGAACGAATAGTAAACGGAAGATATAAACCACTACTACACGTAATTTCGTCTAATGTGAAAAATACAATGAACCTTGAGTTAAACAGTTGTATGTTAAAGTTTTTCCGATTTGATGTGCTTGATTCAGATTTTCAAAGTGTTGAGTTTTTTCCAAACGCAAAGATGATATTGAGGTTATGGTTTAGTTCTTAAAAAGGATGAATACAATTAGCAAATAGCTTCAAAAATGTTACCTCTATGTTTTAATTCGAGAAAGCTTCTAAAAGCTATTCCAATTGTTAAGAAGAAGAAAAGTCTTAAAAAGCATCGTAAACCAGCAAAGAAAAAGAAAAATGGCAAACGTATGCGGCGTCGAAAAACTTAATTGGCGGGGTGATAAGTACCCTGTTCAAGACTCAATCATGTCAACACAGTTGGTTGAAGTCGCTTGCGAAACAACGTTACCAAGCACCGATACTGATGATTCGTTTCGTTTTAAAATTGGTGAAAGTGCATTTGATTTGATTGATTTATCTGAAATATTTGTATATATTGAATTTCAAATACTGAAAGGTGATGGTAAGGAGATTAAAGATACAACTCTTAAATTTGCACCATGTAATATGTTCGGGTATGGACTCTTTTCATCAGTTGAGATGAAAATAAATGGAGAACCGATAACCTACAACCAAAAACACTACCCCTGGATGACATACATATTGTATATGTTACATATGAGTGAGGAACAAAGAAAACAATATTTAGCAGGATGTCTTTACAAACCTGATCAGACATATATGTTTGATGATCTTGAGAATAATGAAGGTTCCATTTATAGAAACGCGTTGACTGCTGTGTCTCAAAAATGTGAGCTTTATTTTCCACTAATTATCGATGCACATTTAACTCCCAAATACCTACCACCAAAAACAAGGTTAGAATTTAAATTTACGCGAAGTACACCATCTCTAATACTGCTGCATGAACCAGCTAATAAATTTCAAATTCGTATCAATGATTTCAAACTCTATATACCTAAAGCACGATTAACAAAAGAAGCTCTTGAAATTCAAAATAGAATTGGGGCAGTTATACTTCCCGCGATAAGATACAAATTATATACATTGTCTGTAAATAAAGGTCTACAAAACGTAGATTGGACAATTTTTGATGGTGTGTTACCTCGAAGAATATATATTTGGGGAATAACGCAAGAAGCGTACACAGGTGCAGCAAAATCAAACTTGTTTAAGCTAAATCTACCTGATATGAATAGCTTTACATTATTTATGAATGATGACAGATACCCTTGTAATGTCTCCCTACCGTGTAAAGCTGGTAATAATATGAGACTGTTTTACAATACATTATACGCGTTGAATGGTAGAAATGAAAATTTGGGACTAACTGAAGTTGGGTTTAGATACGGTGCAGGATATCAAATATTTTGTATCGATTTAAGTAAAGATCACAGTAGTGACTGTGATTACATTTCAAACCCATCAGATGGACAGGTAAGACTATCAATAGATTTTGTAGAGGAGTTGAAACATGCAATTGTGATATTTGCAATGGGAGAGTTTACCTCTGAATTACATATTAACGAAAAAAGGGAAGTGTATTGGAATAAAATTTCTTAAAAGGAATGAATCCCATTGTATAACAACCATGGATAAACGCATAATTTTATTATGTTGTGCACTATTTATAGCTACTATTGTTGAAACTGTTTTATTATGCTTAAATAACAACCCGTCAAAGCAAGAAAACAAAACTCTGTGCTACGATGATTGGACAAATGGGTCAAGCGAAAAGTGGAATCCGGCAAAAGGTTATGATATAATTTGGATAAATAAATCTTTATCCAACCTACATTTCAACGTTCATCTCAAACCACCGCAAAACCTTAAATGGAGCTCGAAAATGGTATATCTCTTTGACGTCTTTGAACATATATTCAACAACCTATCAATACCATACCATTACGGATTGATACTTGCTCGAGCTGTTGGTATCTATCGTGGATACACATTTAGTAATTGCTACATGGGAGCTAGATTTATGAAGCATCTAGCAACGTATGATTTGGATAAAGTACTTCGTCAGCGATACGTTGGAATCAACATTCTTCAAGCTTACGATGGATGACTATCTTCAAGATGAGATTGCGTATTGGCAGTCAAAGGTGGATGAATTTTATCGTCAGTGTGAGGCTAGTGGTGACTTCATAGATGGACGTTCGCAGGAAGAAGAAACGCTGATGGCGTTAATACGAAAACGTACAGCGGTGCTCACAGCTGCGGAATTTGTGAAAAAAGAAATGAAGAAAGGACAATCATTTGAACATTCACTGTATAAACTGTCATTGATATATCCTTGTATTTTTGTTGAATATAACTGTGATATTGTAAAATGTATAAATTGCAATTGATTGTATAATTTCTCATTGTTTGTTTTGAATAAAATGAAAAAAAAACGTAACGGTAGCCTATAGCCGTCTGATGAGGCCCTTGGTCCGGCCGAAACGTTTTTCAAACATCGTAATTTTGATATTTCAACTTATGTCGCGGTATACAGGGAACAGAGGTTCCAATCAGTGTAGCTGGGACATGCTGAGCAAGTATCGAAGTTTACCTGCTTAGAATGTTTCAGTTTTAACACTTTATTAAGAAAAAATATAACATTAATACATATCGTTATAACAACTCAATTTTTCACGAATAATATTGTACAACTTTTCATTGTATTCAATGTTTATCATTTTACAAGCATCTTTAATGTCCTGCTTGCAGTATCGCGAAGAATGCTGGCAGCCACCAGCTTGAGCGTGAAGTCGTTGCCCAGGATCCTCGTAATAACATGCGTCGCATTCGTCTTTGTACTGTTTATGGAGCTTCTCGAGCACTCGTTCAGCTTGTTGTAATTGTTGGAACTGAATTCGCTGGAAGATGCGATCCCAAACCAGCTTCTGCACCTGCATCACATCGATGCAGATGATCGAACGGAGGATACTCCAGAATTCGTTCTCGATGATCAGGTGCGGATCTTCACAGCGATCGAAATCGATCCGCTCATAGATCATATCCGCCAGCCTTTGCGCGTCCGCTCGTCGATTGAGGTCGTTGTCGAGTTGATCTTCGACGGCATCGCTGGTTGTTGGACCGTTGCCACCGTCGCTGACGTTGAAAAGCGAATTGTCGCTGAGCAGCGCATCGTTGAACAGCGAGTCGTCGTCGTTGAACATGTCGTTGTCGACTAATACATTGAGCGAATCAAAATTGCCGACAGACTGAGTGAAAGCCATAACGAAGTGAGTGTAAAAAACAAACTTGAAAGTGAATCCAAAACCAGTGAAGTCTTGATTAAATAACCGTCTACACCATCTGTCAAAACAGCATCATATGTCAACCCAACAGGCCCCACTTTACCTCCACACCATCGATATTTACCCCACACAAGTCAAAGCCCCCACATACTACCCCACAGGATATGCAGTAATGACGACATTGCGACGCGTATCCATCACAACCCGGATTCGATCAGTATCTCCAGATTCGCGACAGTTTCCTATAATGTTTTCAAACCGTCTTTCCACCACCACCCGGTTATTATTACTAATTATGGTTTTATCAGGTTTGTTAATAGTTTTATTAATTAATTTAATAATTGTATATTGTGAACCATAAAAATATGATCCATCCCCTGATGAACCATGTTTTTCAAATATGTGTGGGGTTATAAACATCTTTAAGAATATGTCACAACCGAAATATATAAATACCCCCACATAGATATTATATACCCCACACAAGTACCTCACATATATATTATATACCCCCACATAGATATTATATACCCCACACAAGTACCCCCACATATATATTATATACCCCACACAAGTACCTCACATAATTATATACCCCCACATATATATTATATACCCCCACACAATTACATATGTAATAGAATTGTTTAGTCAGAAGAATTTCTCTTTAATCTTTGTCGTAATTTCTACATACATATATAGTACAATATGTCCTCCCCATATATGTCCACCCCACTTCCCCCACCACCGTGTGGGGGGGGCACCTCTTTTTTTCTCCTCTTCACCGCGGGGGGCCGAAGAATTCCCCCCTGCCCCCCGCCCCCAAAAACAGCCGGCGGGCCGCGCCACCCCCCCACCCCCCCCCCAGATGAACACCCCCCATACAAACCCCCCCCCACCGGGGCGCCCGGCACCACCCACCAACCCAAGGCCACCCCCCGGGGCACAAACAGCAACACCCCCCCCCCCCCCCCCCCCCCCCCCCGCCCCCCCCACACCCACAAAAACCCCCCCCCCGAACCTACCCACACCAGACACCCCCACCACACAAACCCCCCCCCCCCCCACCAGACCCCCCCCCCCCCAGCCCAACCCCAAGTCCCTCCCCCACACAAGCCCAAACACCCCCCACCCTCCCCCCCCCCCCCCCTCGGAGTGTCGCCAATAAGATGAAGTCCGTACGCGTTCAGCAGTTGCTCGTCCAGTCGGTGCAATCGTTCATTGTTAGCGTCCCGCACGAAGTTAAGTAGGCTTCCTCGTTCCATACATGCGTCCGCGTGCTCGCTAATTATGCCTACAGATTCCTCCGAATTACCCGGGGACATACTTGATCTCCCTTCGACGGATTCATCCTCGGCTGTCTCAGGTTTTGCATGTGGGCTACCCGAATTACCCAAGGGCCTACAAGGCACGTCTTCGACGGGTCCCAAAATATCGCTTGAAATGCTGAACAAAGTGTCGGTGGAATCACCTAAATTACCCAGGCGCATACGAGGCGGCCTTTCGATAGGATCATCTCACGCACTATTTCCACAATACAAGAGAACAAGGTTCAACTCGCTCAGTTCCTTCGGTTCACTAATATCGCTATTCTCCTCGGTGGTTTCACTTGATTCATCTACACTGGTGGTACTACTTCCGTCCCCAGAGCGGATAGACAATTGACTCGTTCGTAGGCTCAAATCAATGCCGTCATCGGATGGTACACGAGGTAGCTCATTATTATGACGCGTTTCCCACACACCTTCACGGTGCCACTCTCGTGTATCGGGAGTAGGCCCACGTCGATACCACTCCGCATTGGAATCTTGCCAATTCGCCCGAAATTCATGGTCGCTCAACAGACGCTCCTCGTCGATTTCACTGTTGTCTTGTTCCTCATAGCTATCATTGAGATCGTCTGGTGCAACAGTTACTTTATACCCGAGCTCGTCGTCCTTTTCACCCTCAGAATCAGTTTGTTCCTGTGGGGTACCCTGGCTTAGATTAGACACTTTCGCCTAAGTAGTATGCAGCGCTCGCTTCAGATCCGTTTCGTTCTGATAGGAGTTCAACCGACTCCTTGATTCACTAGATTCAACCAATTCAACACACTCAGCGTTATCCTTCACGCTGATATCACTACACAGGTCGTTGAAACAACTTAACTCAGCACGAGATGCGTCGCTGCGCGCTTCAGCGACGGGGGCCGCAACGGGACCCTCACAATGCAATGAACGGTCTTTATTTGCCACCCCGCCATCTACATCCCCGTACCTGGGCAGACCCCGGGCACTACTTTCAACCCCAACGATCATACCCGCTTCATTGGTGCGATCGGTCGCGAACCCGTCGCTACCTAAGCTTGGATACGGGTGACAAGGGCGGCCCCGGTCAGCATCAAGGAAAAACCCAATGACCGTGGAACACCTTGTCAGTGAGGTCGGGAAAGTTACCTCAAGTCCATCAATATTATTATTCGCCGGTTCAAAATAACATTCAATTACATCAACTTCACTTTCGCTACCATTTCCCAAGAGTTCACTATTACTGCAAGCGCGACCTAACTTAGGCAAGTCAACACATTCATACGATACACAATTCTCACGCGCACCCAAAGGACGACCCGCGCGGCGGTCCGACCCACATACTACATCGTATAATTTCGAACGGAACTAGGGCTGGGCGACTCCGAGAGGGCCTAATATCGTACGCCGCAGCCTCCATCGTTCCTGACTGTTCACCGGTCTCCAAAAGCTCCATGGGAGCCTCACACGGCGACCCGAATATATCCATGTTTTCCTGAGCCATATCCACATCATCGGCTTCCCTGCCGGAATAATCATCAACACTCTCCACACACACTCTCGGATGGCCAGCTTCAAAGGACGAAAATAATAATGGCTCAATTACAACAACAGCGTCTCTCACACTCTCTTCGGTCATCTCCAAAGAGCTGGGGGTTCCGGAATTCCCCCTTGAGGTGACTCCCTGGGGTCTACCGGCATCAAAATTAACATTTCCTTTACAATTGCTCAACCTATAATTTTCAACATAACCATTCTCCATTTCCTCATAGATTTCCATGCTACCGTTACTATCCGCCAACGGATTTATAGTACGTATGTTCGTTCCGGGCCCACGCGTGGCCGGTTGGTTCGATTGATCAACTCGCTGTTGACAATTCTGATTTCGCTCGCTCGCAGCAATATATACAATTGGATCGACACTTGCGCCAGATGCCTCCGAACATTACATATACAATCCCTCATCCCAATATCCTTTTTTGGTATCTTAGAGTTTCAGTGCTATATACAGTGCCGATAGAGTCGTCCATGTATTGTTCGGCGTCAGCGTTAGTCCAACCCAACTTCATGATTTCGGGATCGTCGATTGGCTGGACCGAACCATAGCTTCGTGGGAGACGCGCGGCATCAACGCACGGAGAGGTCGTGATCACGTTAAAATGCCTCTGGACAATCCCCTCCATCATTTCAGAAGGGTCCATGTCATCGTGCCGCTTTATCAGGTATCCGTCATCGTCGTACTGTGGTTCGTCGGTAGTTGCGATAGCGTTAACACGTCCAGTCGGTTCGCGGTAACCTAATTTGCCCTGGATCATGCCGAGCTCACGACTGAGCACTTCTAACCGATGAGTGGCAGCAGGGCTGGGTTCATGATTCCCATTAGTTTGTGAAGCATTGCAATTTAATTGGTATCGACGGCGATCTACTGCACCACTATTTCTATTCCCGACGTCCTCTGCATAGGGGCGGCTAAACAGTTGTTGGGGCCCCATACCTCGATCAAGCTGAGGTCGCTCGTTTTGGTCCCTCTAATACCCATTGGCCTGGCCAGACAGGTTGTTATCAGCTGCGGGTGGTCGATTGGCTGGGTATTACGGGACGCAGCTGCATGGCGCAACTTCCTAACACCATTCCCATACGACCCCGGCTATCGTAACCTCGAGAGTGGACCGTGGGTTCCCGAAATTTCGAATCTATTCTTGGTCAGACCCAAGAAGCTACGGAGCTTAGCAGGCCGCAGGCGCGCTTCGCGAGGTGTGTTCGGACGTGTTCGATTGGTTACGCACGTGTCTTGTTCCTGGAATGATTACTGAAGCCAAACAGGGAGGCTAGCACCGTCACCTGCTCACAGGTCATGATGCTGGGCCATCGTACCCTATCCTAGACTCATCGGAAGTTGTTTAGTTCAATTTGCTGGCGCGTGCTTTAGAACAAGTGTCGAAAAGTGCCTTAGGGATTTGAGGCTCAATCTGTCTTACGGGAGGTTGGACCTCTCGATCCTTTCTTAGAACGAAGTGGCCTGTGTGGCCCCCACAGGGTTCCGACGTGCCCTGAGGGTTTAATGTCGGATATTTTACAGCGTGGCCCGTTTTTCCTTAACGAGTTGAATTTGTAAGCAACAATTCGATTATAAAATTTGTGCTCATTTTGGAGTGCGTGATAAGAAAACAGGACCCTAGCTAACTTTTCGACTCAATTAGTGGACAATTTTGTGTATCGGTGAATGTCTCTGTGACCTCCTCGGGCTCCGATAAACAGACACTATTAGCAGAAGGCCGCGCTCGTCAGTGCTTGGGACATTCTCGTCGACAAGCCGTGGCGAACCGGGCCAACTTGTCCAAGCGGACCAAACTCCCGGGTACTCCTAGTGCCTCGGTATTGATTAACACAACGCTCAGTGATGTCCACACACAGTTTATTCGGCGAATTAACTACGCATGGTAACGACCGTCCTCGGTCGGTAAACAATAGGGGCGCCTATCCTAATTGTGCGGGGAACGTTCGCTATAGCTCGCTGTAGTCGCACGGGGTTAGTAAAATACGGGGAATGGGGTGTTGGGACAAGACGGCTGGGCTGAGCATGCGGGTACCCGCGAGTTCGCGGACTAGGGAGAGTTGTCCTTGTTCGCGGTCAATTTTAGCGACTCTACTCAGCTATGGGATGCTAAAGCAAGGGCCATAGTATGCCTCGAAGAATACTCATTTACGGTGCGCAACTCCAAATCATAACTCGCTGCGTGCAAAAACGGGGGAGGGGGGCGAAGAGTGACAAAGTGAACGGGGAAAGGTGCGACAGGGGCTGGCCAGGCGAGTCTTATGCAAGCAACACAAAATCAAAATTTGAACGATACTCGATGTCAAACTTTCGTCAAAAGGGGGCACTTCCGTGCGTTACTAACCATTTGTCCTGCAAGCTCGACACGACTGATCGCTCTGGGAAATTACGCGGCGCGTGCCACTACGGGGCTCAATTTCAATGAATGACACGACTGACCGAAAGCAGTGGCACGGGGCGTCTAATGGACGGATACTCCCTGTGCTATCATGCGACCGGCTAACCAATAAGGGGCACACGAGAACGTCGTACTGATATCGCCCTCACGGGCTGGACTGATAGTCTAGTTCTATTTCGCTACTTTTGCCGATTTCAAGGGGTTTTGAGGTGGGGGCACGACCTACGAGCCCTCCAGTTCGGTCGATTGGTTTCCTACGTTTTTGTCCATGCTTGGGGTCGTTTCCGGCAAGTGGGGGACGAGGCAGTTCGCCCCAGATACGTGTGCGCCCCCTTTTTGTTGGTGTTTCTTTTCTTTGTTCCTCTCTCTTTATTTTGTTTCCTTGGTCGTTCTTTTCTCCCATCTTTTAATTTTACTTATCTTATTGTCTTAGTGTTGCATTTATGCTGCAGTTGTGCAGCGTCGCGACTGCGCTATCGAAAACGTGCAGTCGAGTTATCATCGACATAGTAGTCGATGTTTCCAGATGCGCGTAGTCGACTGGTTAAAACCTGTGATTCTGCAGCGGGCTTAAATTCCCTCAGGATCGAATCTGAACTTTGAAAACAAAACGAGAGACAGAGAAACAGAAATCTAAATCGGGGCATACATAGTACATAGCCTAATGGGCATTCAGGGATAAAACAAAATAACTCAGCGATCGACTCGCTCTGAAGAAAAATCGGGGCTTTGCACTCGCTCGACTTGGGGCCAAAGAGGCCCGAGCGAGGGGGTTCTAGTTTTTCTTATTGGGCATGGGCACGTTATGTTTTATCTTTTGGGGGGCAAGGGCACTGAACATGCTCCTTGCTGATGGACAGCAGCAGGGATGGCGTTCAGTTACGCCGTCGGTTCATTTTAGTAGAAATGATTTCTCAGACCCCCAAACTTGGGCCATATATTTATATTACTACGAAGCCTAGTAAGTTCGATAGTCCTGTTGAAGTAGTTCAGGGTAGACGGCACAACGCCCTACCTTCGAGCTACTAGCCCGCGGCATTATATAGAGGTTGTGGAAACTTGGAAGGGCTGGGGCAGTGTCCCTCTAGCCTAATCGGGTGGCGTCGATGACGGGGCGGTCGCCTAGGATTCATTCGGTCAGTCGTTCGAAAGACATTTCGGTGGTTGCAGCGGATGCCCATCAAGTCTATGGGATTAGTTGCGATATGCCAGTCATGTTTATTAAGATGCAAACCGTTTATCGCCACTAAACAGAAACAAAGAAGCGTAACCAAAAAGATAGCCGAGCTTAATTCTTTACGAATAGCGAATACCTTAACCTCAAGATAGAAGGCTTAGAATTTGATTCATCTTTTGAATTCCCCAAATTTTCTTTGCTCGTTCGAATAAACAAAGCTTTGGGGGCTTCCTGTAGCCCAGCGGAGGCTAATCCTCCGTTCCTAATTTCCGATTCTGTTCAAGCTCAAACACGGCATGAGCACTGAACGATCTACTAAGCTACAAATTTGTGAACCAGAATCATAAACAATATAGAAATTCCCTATTGTTCCAGCTCCACTCTATTGGAAAATTCGACCGTGGTCGGCTCAGGAAAATTCACTAATCCTATCTCAAGAACTACGAACCACGTAAAGCATGGACGAGAAGCATCCATTTTCAAATGTTCTACCTATCACCACGGGGAATCACAAAGACTTCGACTTCACTTCCTACAATTCACCATCATCCCTCTCAACGGTCCACAACGTCTAAAACGGAACGCGACCTACGGAGGTTTGTCAAAGAGTGTGAAAAAGAAACGTAGCCATTAGGGGGGAAGGTGGGACATCAGTCGACTTATGTCAAGCTAGACTATGTGACAGTGCTACTATTGATCAAACTTTTTTAAGAAATGGTCTGTCACTGTTACATCTGGGGAAAATAAACCCTCATACTCCAGGCTATCCGACTCGACCTCATTTACGAACTTCGATCCGGGGCGGCGAGAGCCATGCCCCCTTCGCGAGACAAAGAATATCTGCGCGGTCCTCCGAATGTCGACTGCAATCCAAACGCAAAACCAATGAGCACGAGAGAGAAAGCAAACTAATATGAAACTACATGAAAGAACTGTGCGTCGGAGCCGGTCAGTAAAGTCGACCGAGCTCCGCGCTGCCGAATTCAGACTGATTCGAATTATTTGTGGGTCACACCCAATCTCCAAAATTTTGTCAATCTTTTCGTGTACTTTTATTTTGACTCCCAATCTGGGGCGACTTAATTCGGGTCGTGGTTTGTTGAGTCGGTGTTGGGATCCAATGGGAAAATTTAGAATTTTCCGGAAGTAAGCATTACCGTTAACCATCGACCTCCTTTAGGAAAAATCGGCTTCAATTAATTTTGCCTACATCAAGCTTGAACCCTCCGAGTGGTCGGAGGCCACACATCTGTGACCTCAACCCCAAATTTTCTGCAAGGGTGAACTCTGAAGTCCCAATTTACCGCATATGGGCAGTGTCAAGCACCCCATTAGCACCGGAAGTTGTTTGATTTACTTTTGAAACATTAATCACGGGAACGTTCCAGCCGTTGAAGACGATCGAAGCGAGGCGCAATAGCTCGCAATTCGTGTAGTTTGATGTCAAATCCAAAATCTGTTCTTTAAATTGCCCAGTCTTTTCTCATCGTTTTGCACCCGTCCTGTAATGCCGCACAAAATAACCCGAAAAGTACTACGGCATCCTGCTCACACGTCGTTCAAGCACCATATGCTGTTTCCGCCGTCTCGAGCGCTTTGGTGTACCGCCCAGCTAACTGCGATATAGTAGCCGAACTTCGATCGTGCGGACATCTCAGAGCGCTGAGCGAAATCGCATCCTCTAGCTGGAAGGGTTAGTTTTCAAACGTCACAGGGGGCAGGCCATCGGACGGGGCCCCATCGAGGGTCAGGGACGGGGCACCCACCCGGAGAACGTTTGGCGGGAGGACACCCCCGGCAAGGTCTCCCGGGGGCCGCTACCGGTCCCAAAACCCACCCCCTTTATTTGTCGCGAGTTTGCCTCCATCCTTATATAGATATTTGTTATATATCGTATAAAACTCCAAATTTTAATATAATTAGATGTATAAAATATATGTTAAATATATATAAATATATGTCCTTCTTCGGTCTTTCTTCTCGGTGTCCTCTGCTGTCCTCGCCGTCCTTTCTGGTGATGGACATTCTTTTAGCGAGGACGCGGCGGCAGTACAAACGCAAGCGACTGACACGAGGTCAGTCAAGGAGAGAGGAAACGAAAAGACAACAAAACAAGAAAAGAAGAAGAAAGAGAGACAGAAAAAGAGGGGAAAAGGAGAGGGACGCGGGAAGGGAGCGAGACATGGGATTCCAGGGGAATCTTGACGGGCCGGGGTCAGATTCGTGGCCAGGATGAAAAATAATGGGATCGAAAGATACCAAACAATAGGGTAGACGCAGTATTGGGGCCAGACCCACTAGGGTCAGTTTGTATATTGTAGCATAAGGGACTTTGGCGGGCTCTGCCGCCGCAACGGTTGGGCAGAACGACGCCCGCCCGGTATTGTTGGACTCGCCACGACCGGGCGACTCAAATGAGGGGCGATATTCCCGGCCCGCGGGAAAAATTTGTGAAATTGGTAAAAACAGCGGACTTAGAGAGAGTGTCGACGGCGGTAGGGGAGCTTTTGCAGGCTGCCCCGACTTAATGGGTAGGATGACGGAGACCAGCCTGGTATATTTGGAGATGTCTTGATGCGATGATCGCAATGAGGGGCGATTTGCTCACCTTTGAGTCGACAATAAAATTTCGGGTTCTTCGTACTCACCGTTTATTGTTATTCCAAACTAGGGGCACTTTAGCAGGTTGTGGCAATTTAGCGGGGAGTCGTGCGGAGGCCCGCCGTATATCGTTGTGCTCGCCGGAAAATGGCGAGTGGAACGAGGGTTCGCATGTGTACATTTAGAGTCAAGGATCGAGTACGGAGTTGGTGCAAACAGACAGGATTTTATGTCAAATTTTCGTGGGGTATTATGAACTAATCGCAAAACAGAGTGATAACTCTTATAACAGCGTGGTGACTTGTCAGATCGAGACCCGTTTGGGCTCGTTAGATGTCTCAATGGGTAGTCTACTCAAGGACGTGCAAGATTCCGGTCGGTGATCCGGCAATAAAAAGTAAGACCCGTTACCATGGCGCTGATCAAGCGATTTTGGATGCTGAAGACGTGAAAGCAGAAGTTGCAGCGGCATTCCTCTGGCAACGCAAGGAGCACAATCAAGTCTGACGACGCTGTTCAGTTGTCCAGGGCCCTGCGCGGTTTGGCGAGTTTATTGGTTCCATTGAGGGTGGCCTGATTCGCTTGAGTAAGAGACGACAAAAGCGATGATTTAGCGAAATCGGCTGAAAGTATCGAGTGGCATGGGGATCTCGAATCGCAGGCCGACGCAGTGGACGAAACGAGAGAATTTGTCCAGTGGGGCGAAAAAAAAGAAACATAGGGGCGTGAAAATTTGGGTATGTAGATACGTATGTATACAGATATATATACAGGCGTAATTTATATCTACTCCGGACCACTATCAACAGCCAAACTTAGCGTAAGTAACGGCTGTCGACCCGACCTTTCGGTGTTTGTTTCTTTAATTTCGAGCGAAGCTCCCGTGTGATTCGAGACATTTTGGCCATGCTCGAAAGCCCGTGAAATTCTCTACCGAAATGTAACCGGGTCGGTTGCCCGAGATCCGAACCGGTAAACGGCTACGGGCCGACAACCAGGCCCGGCAGCCGTCATTTCCGAATAATCGGAAACTACCGTACCCCGATTTTCATGACCATGGCAATACGCATTGTTCGCGACCGTAGCCCCATATATTATTCAACCTAAGTAAAACTGATTCTTTTGTTCACAATTACTACTGAGCCAATGGTCCAGCCTAAACAATCGGTGGTCTCCCATTCCCGTACGGTCGGAATTTTGGGAGTGGTGCGGGGTGGCTGGTCGAGTTCCGAAAACTTTCCATATACGCAACATCCCAACGATGTGATAGGTTGCCCAACTTATGATCGATTTTGATCATACAATCGATCGTCCTACCTAAATTTACCCAAAAATGCTCCCGTAGGAGTCCGAGTTAAAAATATCAGCATAACATAAAGTTAAAGCAAACATGCAATGGAAAGTCATAATATTAATACAAATACGCGCACAAAATGTTAATAAGCGGCATAGCAAGAATACAAACAGGACCATGGGACAATGCAACACATCAATCAACCTTATGCGGGTACTCTGAGGTACCGTTATGAAACCGATGTATCATAAATTTGTTCAGTCAGGGACGTAAATAGGTGATTTTCGCCCTAAAATCCTGCGAAATCACGTGACGTACCGGAACGGTCCTGCTACATAAATACAATTGTAAATTAGGTATGTGAGGGATATGTATTTGCCTGCACTGTAAATTGGGAATCAATTGACAACGCTTGAGTTCATTAACTGGGTAGATTATTCTTTGTTTCTCAACAGTAAGATGATTATGTATTTTTGATCACAGATAACTGCTCCGGGTCAAGTGCATTATCATGATGAAGATCGTACAAATGAACAGAATAGAATAAATCAACTTCGATAATTTATCATATATCACCATTCGTATCAATATTAGACCAGTAAACAGATTCAATTTCGTTATAACTGATCTACTAAAAATTGTTACATTGTAGCTTTTGAACCATTGACAAGCCGTATAAACTATTAGCATCAAGATATGTAGCGTACAATGCATTCAATCTTGAATCATAATAGTTGAGATACTTGTTATTTGCTTTTGCGTAGCGATTGCAGAGACCCCGCGACGTATACCGTCTTCGAGGAAAGAGTACAGTCGGGGTCTAACACTAAATCTAACTTCACGCCGGTATGCTTCAAACCTGCATCCCAAGCAAAGCTAGGTAAAGTAATATAATGTACAGAATCAAGCTTACATTTATCAAGACAAAATAAACGAAACTTTTGAGACACTTTACATAATAGCAATAAATCAGACTTGAGATACAATCATGATATTCACCCAGATTAATAATATAACTAATAATATATACTATGGAGCGTTTGCGTTATAAAGCACTCCCTATGTGAAAGTTTTGTCCATCCTCGGTGTCTCTGCCACCATCAAACATATGGTGTCTTTGACACCATGGCGTTTGTAATTGTATTTTCAGATAGTATACAAAGGTAGTGTAGTGTCGATAATAGTATGGTGTAGACCACATCATAAAATTTATATGGTTTTAACTACACCATGCTGTTATTTACACGCCTTATATAATGTGTTTGTGGATGGTGTCCGTGGCACCGTCAGTAATAAACAGTAGGTAAGTTTAGCCACTATAATTAAGCTGATGGTGTCTGGTACAACATCTGTTGAATTCTATAGTGTAGGTATATACCGTACACCACTGGATGGTGTGGTCTAGACCATTGGGGCACAAAATTGTTCACATGGGGGTCCTTTATAACGTAAACGCCGCATTAATTTCCGAACACATTCAGCTTGTTTTTAGTCATCTTCGGGTACATATTGAGAGATTAATAAAAGTATATTCTGTTAGGTAGTGAGCACTCGTTAAATCGATCTATGCTGTTCATATATTCGTACGGATAGACCCCTTTACGTAACATTAAATTTATGATTTGGAAAATCTTGATTCATTGGTTTAAATTAATCATGGTCATATTTGAAAATTTATAGGACGAGCATATAAGCGTTGTCATCAATCTACAATCATTGCAGCCGATGGCAGTCGGAAAATAACCAATATGATATCGGAATTGGTATCATAATTGCTCCCAACCAACACGTAGCAATGTTTCGAACAAATCTGCATATACTTTAGGTACACGTTCTGATTAATGCCTAGTCATATATTATAGACAGCGGGAATCCAAAAATTACGCCTGCACTCACGTCGTATGTTCGTTTAATATCGCTTCCTGAGTCACCTTGGTGTGTAGGATTAAAACTGTAAGTTTCCAACACCGTAATTAGTGGTGTTCATTTACGATAGATGGCATCATTTTTACATGACAGGACGTTCAGAGTATATTTACACACCACTTAAAGTGCGTATCATGTAACGTTTCAAGTCTCACAAGGCAGTGCTTAGCATTTGGTCAATGGATTATATATAAATGACCTCAAATCAGGCCTTTTCCGTAAGGATAGGACAATGTCCCGTGGAGAAGGAGTTGCCATCTTTGTACATTACTCTGTGAATTCTTCGTCTGTTAATTGTTCTAATATAAATTTAGAGATTCTATGTGTAGATTTGTAAATACCAAATAAGCATAAATTAAAGTGTGTTTACAAACCTTCATATATCACTTTTGAATATACAGTTGATCTAATTGATCAGATGGACGAGCTTTTGAATATACAGTTGATCTAATTGATCAGATGGACGAGCTTTGCCAAGTGAACTGTCCAATAACTCTATTGGGCTACTTAAACTTTCCTGAAATAAACTGGAGCTCGCTAACACTCCCGAACTATGGGTAAGCTGCTATGCTTGCAGAATTTGCTATAGAAAAAGGTTTCACTCTTACACTCGATTGGTTCAGTTTGCTACGCGGGGCAACAACACGCTTGACTTAGTTTTAATAAATTCATTGCTGAATGTTAGCAATGTCTCGAGTCGAGATGTTTTCCGATCACATATCTATTGATTTATATATTATAGGTAATGCAATTGGTGAAACTATGTCTTGTGTTGATATGTATTATGACTATAGAAATATTGATTTCTACGATATTTCTGATCATCTGTCGCAATATAATTGGGATTATATGTTTTATTCAGTGTTCAATGTGGAAGAGAAATGGTGTTTATTTTGGTCGAGAATTGTGCATTTTATTGGAACTTTTGTACCAAAGAAAGTTAAAAAATTCAAGTTAGATACCCGTCTTACATTAGGAAAATGTTAATTCTTAAAATTAAACTCTGGCATTTAGCCAAAAAGCTTTACAATTTTCACGAATATAAAATTTTTGGGTATTTTCTATAACCCCCAGCCTGATTTTGGTATCGTTCGATTTAGCTCGATGATGCGGTTCAGAAAATACTCATTTTACCCACATCCTTTAAATTTTTTTGATTTTTTGAGGTCTTAGTGGTCCCCCCTTGGGAACCCAAAACTTTTCTGTCGGAATATGGTCATGTTTGATACCGTTCGACTCGGTTTAATGAAAGAAATCTACTGGTGTGTATTTTATTGAAACCTACGCCACCGTTAGAAAGTTTTGAGGGGCCCAAGTAACCCTGGGGCTACATTATAACGTTAGAAAAAGAACAGATTAGAGTGTGGGGCTCGGGGGGCGGCAGCCCCCCGACTTAGGCTTAGTGTATGTCTCATATAAGGACCTTAGCTTTAGGCTAAGAGTAAGGTTTAGGCTTAGTATATCGAGAACGGCATGGCCTACATTTTATTTCCGCCCTTCAGGGTTACTTGGACCCTCATAACTTTCTAACAGTGGCGTAGATTTCAGTAAAATACACACCAGTAGATTTCTTTCATTAAACAGAGTCGAACGGTACCCAACATGACCATATTCCGACAAAAATTTTTGGGTTCCCAAGGGGGACCAAGACTAAGACTTAAAAAATTGAAAAAATTTTTTAAAGGATTTGGGTAAAATGAGTATTTTCTGAACCGGCTCATCGATCTGAATAAATTGGTACCAAAATCAGCTCTGTATCTTCGAAGTTGACCAAATTCGGGTTGGGAGGGCTATAAAAGAAAAGACCCAAATTTTTACCAAAAAATGCGTCAAAGTTATTGATACATTCAAAAGATGCTGAGCTAACTGTGTCATCAAAAATTCCAATAGGAATTCATTTTTTAACAAGGTCAATAGCAAATTGTCGCGTAAAAGCATTGTTATGGTTCTGTAGCCTACGTGGTCCTAGGGGTGTTTAGAAGCACCGTAAATTACACACTTCTAACAACAGGGACTGTAATGCGAGCAATACTGGCTATATTATTTTATGTGCTTATTCCTAAGGCCTTAACTTGTCACCACTCATTACGCATATATTTTATTTCACTCACTACAACCAATTATAACTTTTACACACATTAAACACATAAACGGCTGAACCATACTCACCTTGATCGCGCAGCTTCTGAGGCCGACTGAGGCCCTGATCTAACTGCGCAACCGCTTAAATAACTTTTCTAAACCCTATTTCTTGGAACTCAAAAGAAAACCCAGTTCTGAAATCTCTCTAACCCGTTAATTTTTAATATAATGGTTGCCAACCTGGTTATGAATTCTTAGAATTGTAAAATTCGCTCTCTAACATAAGTTTTAATTTTTGCGTTAGAGAGACCCTTTTTATGAAATTCTCGGAATCCCTAACTCAAAACAATTTTCGTGAAAATTCAGCAGAAATACATTTACATTTCCGCTAATGTAAGTGTAATTGTTAAGGCACCCAGTGGCTACACTCAAATTCAACATGCAACCACACTGTAGCCGTAACACACAAATTTTAAAATTTTGTATTATTTTACACTCTCTTAAAGTTATAAGTTTCAAGAACTAAATAAATTCTTATTACCAGAAATGGCCGAGGGGATGAGATACGTAACTCCTTAACGGGTGGACCAAGTGATGCCAAATTTGGTATATATAATCTAGAGCGTGCCGTATGGCATTCGGCGTCAAAATCCACATATGCCCAAACCATCCGCCTGCCCGGTTTAACACGATTTCTATAGTTCTTAAAAGTTTTATTTTAATGTGATGGGAAAATTGTGATCTCGACTACTATTGCGATTTCCTGGCAATTATACATATTACATACACCTCACACATAGTGCACAAAACAAACAACTTACAAACAAAATATTTTACAATCAATTACACCCGGTTCACACGTCATGAAGAAGACAAACAACTTCACACATATAAACCACTTATGAATTAAACAGTTGTAAACACACGAAGTATAGGTATGTAGTAAACAAAATACACAACTCACACATATTACACATATGATAAACAGATGACGCAAGGCCTACACTTTCCCACCTTAATGGTTCCAACCGTAGTTCATGACGTGTAGCGGTTATAGGCATGACATAAGACAATAAGCTTTACACGAGGGAGTTTTTTCGCACGGCAACACATCGTTACATTACCCCCTCTGTCACACAAAAATTTGTCCCCAAATTTTCCTAATTCTGTTAATATGGCATTATCCACATTGCATACAACAATCATTCAAATGAAACCATTCACTCAAAATTCAATCAATAGCGAAACAATCAAAGCAATCATTCATTATCCGGTAAATTTTTTATAACAGCATCTTCTTTTAACCATTGTTTACAGTTTATCATGTTGAAACCAATCAACAACCCCGCTATTATCCACCATCGCCATGCTGCACAGTACTAATGCGAAACCACGGTAATCGTTCTTTATAAAAGTTTATAACTTCCGGATAGATATACCATGACCACAATATACGCACGCAGTAATTCCACAAACCCCCGTGAATACCAAAATGTTCCTTCGGGATATGATGTGAAGTAGATACTGGCCAATTTGCTACTGACCGGAGGAAAATAAATATATTTGGCCAACAATTACGTTTGCAGATACTTGAGCGTTCGACGCAATCCACAATCACCATTCACAGACAACCATCATTCGTACACAATACAACAGCTTGCTATGAATTTGAAATCCACGATCAGTGTAACATAAAACACACAAACAAAATACACACTAAGAACATTATACAACAAAAATAATACTTTGCATACAAATTTACAGTGGTTCCTTAAATGGAACATGTAATACTGCATATTTTAACTTGTCTACAAAATCCACCTAAACTAGGAGATACTAAATTTGTATGAATCGAGCTCAAAATTCAGCCTTTAAATGATTTTTATATTAGGAAATCTCATGTGAAAGATTCAGTGATTACTTAAAATTTGTCTCATTTGCCTTGGCAGCAATTTTACAAGTTTACGTGTAGGTTTCACAGGTACGATACTAAATGCTAAATAAATACACTAACACTAAATAAATGCTATTTTTCAGCTAACGGCCTACTCAGAAGTAATTTTGCGGAAATTTTACTTGACTTAATTATGCCCGAATCAATTTGTATATTTGCAATTTTTGACAAACTCAATCCGGCAGGGATTGAAGCAAGCATATGCCTTGAAAGTTGTTCTCGCAAAACACTGAGTTACCTGGAAGACGTTGCTCGGTTCCTTAAGAAGCCTCACACTTAAACAATTTAGTTAACAAATTTGATCTATCTCTGAATTATTTACCTCAGCAATAAAAAATAAAAAAATCTGCCACTACAGAGACAGCTTACAAAAATAAATCCGTCGTGTTCCTGGGCGGTTCTATTCGCAACAATTTCCCATTTATACTGCAACCACACATCGTGTATTATTTGCATAAAAATGCTATATACAGATATCTGGCTAATCCAAAGTGGGGTGGAGTTTTCGACTGCCCCCGGCAACACTTAGGTACTCCCGGCGCCTACACCCCGACAAACATTCGGGTACCCCGGCTCAAAGCCCTCTGCTGAGGAACATAAACGTCTAAACGAGACACAATCCAAAAATAAATCAGGCCCCCCAGAAAATCCGGCGCCCCCCAGGCAGGTGAGCTCGGCCCCCGGCTCAGGCCCCCGGCTATAATTTCCGAGGTTTGGACTATCCAGGATATACCTCATACAATGCATACCTATAACTTACAATGTATACATACACGTACATATATGTATCCACATAAACATATGCAGTCTTCACTTTTATGTACGTATATACATGCACTATTACACATAAATATAATATCGTGTTTGCAACCGGCTGTTGTTTTTGTGTGTATAAGAAACTTTTATATTTTTCCAACTTTTTATTTTATTTCGAGTGTGCAATATCGTAATAGTTTGTAATATTCTTATGTTCTCAATTGTGCTGCAATAGTCAACTACAATGCATGCTAATAAACAACCAAGAGCGACAAAGAGACTAAACAACTTTTGTACGTAGTAATAAGCCAACCAAGCTGATACACTTGTTTTATTTGTAGCTGTAGGTTATATATACTTAAATATATACCTATATATACATACATATATACATACACATATACATACATATACATACACGTAAATACACATACATTATTCAACTGAAATATTTCTCTGTTATTTTCGATCTATTAGCTATTATTGAAAATAATACGTACCTTAAATTTAGCGCAGCCATGTAGTGTAAACTAATAATGCTTTCAAGAAAATACTTTTATCTTAATTTATGTGTGCTTTGGATTCCATAGAGACGCTGTACGCCTGGCCTAGTCGTTATGACAAAAGTAGAAGAAAAACTTCCTATAATTTAACATCACTGTATTACACTTTGTTAATACCCTGAATACTCCATAATTAGAACTGACCATTTTATCGCTTTTTTCTGCATATCCCATATAAAGGGTGTAAAAATATTAACTTAGAAATTTTAGTGCATAGCAGCCGGCAGAATTGAATCATTAATAACAGTAATATGCTACCCCAGAGGCTTCCAAAATACCTTACACTACACTATACTTACATTAATTTTAATCTCAACCCTGTCATTGAACTGTAAAGAGTTGCGGTTGTTCAGTACCTTAGCTGGTGTTTAATCAACGTACTAGCAAACTTACAAACTGCAGAAAAACAAGTCCAAGATTCCGGATATCCAGTGTAGCAAAGCCATGCTATTCCCCATTTTGCGTTTTTATATACTTAAATACAACATATCGTGTGCATGTTAGTTTCCGCATCTTATATCAGTAATTACAATTATATTAATATGCTTTGCGAACAGTTGTAAGCTCCTGTATGATCAAATCATTTGATTCTAAAATATTATAAATTGTTTGTATAACATATCATGCGCACGGTTCTTATTTTTATTGCAGTGCCAAATATATGTATATTGCGCACAAAGATTTTTTTAAATGGCAATGCTAACAATAAATTTCGAGAGAAATAGAATTCACGACGCTACAAGTGTTTTTACCCCAGCACAGTAATAACAAAGCATCACTCATTTTGCATTACTCGAGTTTGTGATGCGTATTTGTGAAAAAACGACAACAGAAAGCAGCGAGTTATTGAAGCTTTTTTTATTTATACGTCGTAGCACAACCGAATAAACTTGAATAGCGAGACCAAAACAACTTTTTAGTTAGACAAACAGACTTGATATTTCTTTAGACTTTTGGAAAGCAATGCCTTGAGATACATTGGATGTACCTGTATGATAATTTACTTTAAATCTAGGCACACAGGGACATTTCACCCCCTGTGTGTCATCTTATATATCTGTAAACGACACACAGGGACATTATACCCCCTGTGTGTCAAATTTCTTCTAAGATATAGGCACACGAGGATTAATTCCCCTCGTGTGTCTTTTATGTATTGAAGCAGCGACACAGGCAAGACTCACAGGGACATAAATTCTCCCTGTGAGTCACCCTAGGTTACCCAAGAGCGCGAGAAGCAGACCGTTGGGCTTCTAATCTAAGGACAAGTCAAAATTTCGCAACTTCCTTGAGTTGAGTTTTAAAATGAGATAGAAAATTTCACACGATAGTGCAAAGGCACAAAACACCAAAATGCACACACAAATGTGATGTATAAAACGACATATTTAGGGTTCAAGCGAGAAAAAAGCCTTTTGCCCTTTTTTGCACGGGATTACGCCGTTGAGGTACATCTAAACTTCCAACAAAGTCGAACTGGATGGCCACTAAACCGGAGCCCAGTTCGCAAACAAATTGTATTAAAGTACACATATTTAAAAAATAGGTGCAGGCTTTGAGAACCTATACAAATTTATATTTTTTACCCTTGAGCACAGGATGCATTGCATACACGCCGTTAGATGGCCACTAAACCGGAGCCTAGCCGAAGACAAACGGTAAATATGTAATAAAGAACACATATCTAAAGAACATGCTAGCAGAACATCGAGCGTGAGTTTTTTCCGAGTGAGTGGTCCAACACGAGCACAAATTCAATTTAAGGATGTCCAACCGACCCTGTGGCTCACACCCCCCCTTGGTTAAAACTGCCTACCACGGACGCCGTCGACAGTGCATCCTCACTGTTGTGTGACCTCAGGTACACGGCTGATTTTCATCATCTGGCTAGCGCAGGGGACATGAAAGGTTTTCCGTGAGCAACATGAGCTTAAAACTGAGCAAGCCCCCTCTCTGTTTAAACCAAAAAAGACTAGTACACACATCCAATTATGAAACACTAAAGTTTTTTTAAACAAAATTCATGCGATTTATTAAACTTAAAAATAAATTTTAATATTGGATGTGTGGATTAGCTCCTTCCTTAGGTTTAAAAATCCTTTTTGAAATTTTAGGGGAACGTTATTTTTAAAATTTCATCAATTTTTTTGGTCTAACACTTACTTTTTTACCAAGTGTCAAAAAGGGGGCCTGAAGTTTTTGTAAGGTTTTTGTATGTTGTCCTCCTTATAACAAATTTATTTTTGACTGCAATATCTGGACCTGGAACCCTGTTTGTTAATACGTAGCGACTTACACAAAACTCCTCAGATCAACGTTTAGGTAAAAAAGCTTTTATGGAAATGTATTGCATCATTTTTAAGCTTAGACCCATTTTAAAAAATCTTTACTGCAATCACGCTTAAAATAAGTCAAAATTTTGGAGTTCTAAAAATCTCCTTTTTTGATTGTGTCCATAACGCTACTACCTTCTGACGTATTCGTACAGTCACTCAAACGTGGCCCGAGTATTAGCCAAAAAACTATATTTTTAAATAAGTTAACAAATTTATTACTCACCTAAGTCGAGCTTACTGCCATACTACTTTTTGGCTCCAATCCCATTTCGTAGTTGTCTTTGATCATTGCCACGTGTAATACCCCAATACAATATTGTTGTACTATGGACTGGTGACCATAACCACAAACCTTTTTTGACCCTCTAAAATCCTGCAAACATCCATCTGAGAAGCAACGCTTCCCTATAAAGAATTGATTCTCATTCAACACAAAATTTATCATTAAATTATTTTTGCCTATCGGATTCTTTAATAATTTTTTGACCATCACATAACCACAAAATATACACCGAGTTTGAACAATTTTTACCCATACACAGGAAATTTTTGTAGCAGTATATATTAGACGTGTCCTTTTTTTAAAGGGGTCACAAATAAAGAAAGCTCAGCGCTCTTTATGTACTCGTTATTTTCATTAAGAAAATCTTTATTTCTCTTGACTCCAATTTTTTTTTACTTACGGCGAAACAATTATTGTATGCACCTGGTAAAATGAATATAATGCAAGAGTAAACTTAAGATGCGCCCCCAACCATCCTCTTTTGACACCATATACAAAACGTTGTTAGCAAACAAAACTCGAATTTCAACAGCCGTATCCAATTTCGACATTTTTCTGTTCCATAACGCCATTAGCGAATGCAATTCGGTCCCTGTACTTTAACACCAGTGTGCTCGCGAGCATTTCCAAATTATAATTTATGGAATATGAAACGGACTAATTTCTGTTCTTTAACGCAAAAATGAAATTTGTGTTCAGTGTACAACTGAATGGCAATCGCTTTTGTCAAAAGAGGATGGTAAGGGGCGCAGCTTAAGTTTACTCATGCATAACTTATTCTTTCGTATACTACGTTTCTCCAAAATTCTCAAAGTTATTTTTACATAGTCTGTCTTTGGCCCCGATTCGGAACGTGTAAATGTCTAAATTGTTTAATTTCTCGAGCTAGATAGCAAGGATACAGGTACAATGCGATTACTTTTAAGCGACTAAAGTTGTTCTCAGTTCTGCCTCTTAAAATACTGATGACTTAATAGCCCTTTCAATTGAGCTACATATTAAACAAAATTTTTTTGAAACAATATCCCAGTATTTGAAAACTCTAGTACAGTGAGCAATCAAAATACCAACAGTATTTTTCGCTTAATCCCAAGCAATATTAGTTTAAAGTTATTTTCAGAGATCCAGATTTTTTAAAATTCTTTTAAACAGTCTATTAAGGAACCCCAGGCCATAATTGATTTCGAAATAACACTTTCCCGGCATTCTGAAGACGCTTAACAGTCATTTATCACCAAAATTTAAATGCAGTTTTTTATAAAAAATTCCATAAAATCACGAAAAACGGATACATCAAAACTGAACAAATCATTGGCCAATAAAAACTACCTCGGTATGGAGTAAAATATTTATGTTATATCTCCCAAGAATGGACTTATGAAACCAACTAGACTGACCTTGATTTTCTTTTCGAATTTCGCGCAAATTTTCCAATATTTTGTAAACAGTTTGAACCTTGAAAGTGAATCTGACAAGAAGCACTTTTAGAAATTACAATATCGGTAGACAAATTTTTTAAATTTTTATTACCAAAAACATCTCGTTTTATGGAATCCCGTTTTAATAACAGTGTAATAAATACCAACTTACATCATCGTGGTGTTACCCTTCGTATATTGCCACAGTTACAAAATTTCTTTTTCACCGATGAAGAATGTGAATGTTGCGCACAATCCTCGCTTGGCATACCATAAATGACGTTTCCGTTCAGAGTAATTAGACCCACAATATGCCATGAGATTACATAACATTGCGTATCCTGACACGCGTCTCGACTTCGATGGATCCGGATGACCTTGACAACAACGTAAATTTCTAAAAGCCTAGAAAGGAATCGCACATATACAATAACATCATACAACAGCCCATTAACATATATTTTTACACATGCACACCTAAATTGAAGACCTTCATTGCTATGCATCGGTTCTTTTTCATAGTCAATTCCTTTCATATTGACTAAACCAAAATCCTTAAAATTTGTGGTCAAATTTTCATTCCCGTTTAGGCTAGAACATTTTTGTGTTTTTCTATAAATACCATTTTTGAACACCTTATTGAATCACCCCTCAGATCCTAAATAATAGACGTACAGATAACCAGCGGCCGTTTTCTTACCGTTGTGTTCATCTGTATCTCGCTTTGCATTAGTTCATCCAAAAACGTCCGTTTAAGTTCACATATTTTGAACACACTTATCTCAGCGTTACCACACTGTCTTACTCCATATATTTGGATTGGCTGATGGCGTTGCCGTTTATCACATAAATACCATTCGGCATTTGGATTTTCGCATCGGAAATCTGTCTTAGGGCCCCATCGGGTTCCCACATTTCTATTCATACAGGACATAGTATTTGTAGATAAATTTTCAGTACTACTTAGCATATCTACTGATTTAAATTTTTTGTTACACAATCTAGAATTCGAAATTTTCAAATAAACAGCAGATTTGTCAGTGCAGTCAAAATTTTCAGTCGAGTTCAACGGCTCATTGTTTAAATTAATTTTTTGTGATTCACTACCAATGACTTTTAAGTTTGGTGCAAACAGTTCTGTCTCCGTTGAACATACAAAATTTTCAATATACTCTTGCTTACGAGCCTCAGCTATAGCAGCTTGAAATGACCCAGGCCTGGCATATAACACAAATCGCCGAATCGTTTTGTTTAATCCGCACATAAAATTTTCTAAGGCAATTATGTCCCTAGGTTCTTTGGAGAATGTAGGATAAGCTTTCATAATCAGATATTCACTATCTTTTGCATAAGTTTCAACTGACTCATTAAATTTTTGCGACCTCTCTCTCAATTGTGCCCCACAATTATATTCGGCATACTTCGGTACAAAAGTTTCAACCAAACAATTTTTCAATAAATCATAATTTTTCTTTGTTTCACCAGAGAAGCATTCCCATTTCCGAGCAGCTTCGCTACGCAAAAGGGCTGGGAGTATACGACCCCTCTCATCTTTTGACCACTCATTAGCAAATGAAATACGTTCAAAAATACCTATCCATTCCTCAAAATCATCTCCGAAGTTTCCATAATAAAGAGGAATATCCTCAGCTTCAAAAATATTAGGTTGTCTTTGGCCTGCCCCTCCATTTGGATCAAAATTCATTGTTGTTTTCAGTACACATCCAATCGCATGAAAAAAAAAACTGAAACACGTTGGGCTACCCCCAATTTTTTTTATAATTCTCTAATGTTATTTCCAATCAGAGACAATATAACCAACAGAAGTTTATCTCTGTTCGTAGTTCCCACCTAGTTCGAGAGTCCAGGCTTGCGGCACCAAAATGGACCTAGGGGTGTTTAGAAGCACCGTAGATTACACACAACTAACAGCAGGGACTGTAATGCGAGCAACAATGGCTATGTTATTTTATGTGCTTATTCCTAAGGCCTTAACTTGTCACCACTTATAACGCAAATGTGGCGAAGCGAGTCCTAATGGGTATAAAATTTTTCTATTTCTCCAACGATGACCTTGTGTAATGGTAGCACTCAGAACCTAGGACTTCACTTACTACACAAATAAAATAAGCACCTAACTTAATATTACTAAGATAAATAATAGTACGGCAATAAAGTAATGAATTGTTTGAATTGACAAGGTGGATCTAAGGATCCAAATAATAAATTAATATTAATACTCAAACAAACTTTATGAACCACAAGGTGGATCCGTCGATCCGGCCTAAGCTTTAACTTAAGCTTAGCTCACCCTAATCAATATATTTTATCGGAGCACCCCTGTGCTCTCAAGTAAACAAATTTTCGGAGCACCCCTGTGCTCTCAATAGAAAATTTTAGGAGCAGCCCTCTGCTCTCAAGAAGAAATTTTTTTCGGAGCAGCCCTCTGCTCTCAATAACCAAAGAAAATGTGGAGCACCCCGTGTGCTCTCAAAGACCCACTAGTATATGGAGCACCCCTGTGCTCTCAATAGTAAATTTTCGGAGCAGCCCGTCTGCTCTCAATAGACCCTAAATTTTTCTTAAACTCGGAATCAGCGCTAAGTCTTAGCTTTATGTAACTACTGCCTAGCTAGAACAATGTTAAATAACAAGGTGCCGTGTGGCAATTAAGCTAAGAAAATATAATTAAAGTGACTACTTACTCTGAGATCTCCGATCGCGACTGACTCTCCGATCGAACGAGAGCTCAGTTTATATATACTTTGATCCAGGCTAGCTAGTCCTAGATCAACACTTTAAACTTCTTAGAATTTTAACGAAATTTTATTAATGTTCTTGGAATTTACAATAAGCTACACCTCAGCTCAAAAATTAAAGCTTCAACCTCAGAGAGCGCAACGATTTTTCTGTGAATTCGACATTTAAATGTTTTGATCGCTACCAATATTCTTGCAGAAGACAAATCGATTTTTTTAATAAATATAAAATTACCGTTAAAAATAGCACTATAATTTTATACCGCACATCAGCAGCTTTGACATTTAACTTAATTGTTCCAGTGTACACTAATGTACAACTATCAAGAATAAGATGCCGTTGACAACAAGTTATTCGAACCACAAAAAATTTTATGCCACATTTTTACTTTACATTTTCCACGTAAAAGATGACAAAACCACGGGTGTATGTTCAAAAAAAAGATCTTGACATTTTAGTGAAAAAAATTGTTTTCAAACAAATCAAAAATAATTTCACAAAATTTATGCTAGCCTTGCAACGAACAATTTGAAAGCCCGAAAAACAACGGTGTATGTACAAACAAAATAATTAAAGAAAATAGATCCTCAGGTAAAGAAAAAATGATAATGACAATACGATGGGTATAATCATCATTGGTAAAGCGTGAAGCCGACATTTCTTTCTGGAATAAAGATACGTATGCCTTATCGTACACACTAAATCGAAAAACGCAAATAAAATAACAAGATGGTGGAGAAGGTTTACAACGGACAGCTTCATGCTATTACATCCTTCATCAGACGCAGTGTAATGATTCATATGTATAATTTCAGCAAGCAAAATCCAAATGCACCGTTATTCCGCATTTTGAATATGAATGCTGAAATATGTGTTAATTTTTCCTACGCAAGACCCAATTTTTTATACTACCAGAATTTATCCCAAAGATTACAGTACTGCCAGCATAGCTTGCTACGACGAGCCGGTTTATTATTCTAGTTAAAAAGTTGCTTCAATTTTCTGTCATGTGCCAATTCTCAAGACGGCGTTAATTTAGAACCCCTACATGGTTTCTACCATCAGTAAAGCGAAGCATTTAGACACCCTACTAGTTGTTTCTGTGCAAATATTAAATCACCAAGATTGTGGCATTCGAAAACAGTAACGATGCTGAAACATGTGCTTGACCTTCAGGCGATTACCGTGCAAAAATCATTCAATTTTAATTATCTTAATTCAAAATGCGTTTGTGAACTTGGAGTGAAATAGAGCGTCTTGCAACACGTCGTCGTCATTTTGACGGTTTTAGATGTGTGCCTGATATTAATTAAATGAACACCTCACAGACAACAATATTCACACTCAGCAGTAGTACATCAGCTAACAATTGGTTAGATAACAAGGTGTTATTCTAATAACAAGCAGTTGTCTCCAGCGATATAACCGAGACGACTTTCAGAATCAACTCAAACGTTTTGCATAATAGTAGAAATTCTTTATGTCGGTAGTACTTTCAGTTACTGCAGCGTTTAATAATTATAGCGAAATTACTAATATTATAATTAACCTCGATGCTTAAATCACAGTGGACATAGCTGTACAGTTAGTTAAATTTGTAGCAAGCTATAACCCATCCTAGTACTTGTTTTTTGTGAGCATGCAAATACAATCTAGTTTTGTTATAATGTCGTATAGATTTCTTCCTTAGATCATAACATAACGCAGTAAAACTAGTGCTTCGTAAGCAATGGTGAAGCGGAACAACTGTGGTTTGTTTTTGGTTCTTAATTCATTAAAGTAGGCCTTACTCTTGATGTATATATACCACCATGAAACCTCTAGAACCCGTACAATCTTGTGCTGGTCAGGAAGAAATTAGGTTAGGAACAGCTGTGGTATTCCACGGGCGCCATAACCTCTAATAGCTCATAAAGGCTTCAAAATCAATGCATACCAAAAGCAACAACAAAGTAACTGCGTACGGTAATTTCTGTTTGTGGGCAACTCAAAAAAGAACCTAAAAATTTATGGTAATCATGGTACTTTCCAGATAGCAAGGTCATTTTATTCAGCGTGGTAGTAGAAAGCTAATGTAGTCTTGGGAAAAGCTATAGGGAATGTTTAAATCCTGCACGTCTAAATAAAAGGTGTTGCAACAGCTCGCATTGGTAGCCGCATATACAAACGCCAAGCTATGCTTAGCTGCAAGGTGGATGGATGAACTTCGGCAAAAATCGATGCATAAAAACATTATCCCATTATCGAACAAAATTCATGGCTCCCATTCTGGTGTCGCGAATTAATCACGAAAATAACATAGAAACGGCTGTAATATCCACAGAATCTCAGTCAAAACCTACGAAAAAGTCCTATTTAATGTTATCTGTACTGTTCACAGATCAGTTGGCATTATATAACGCTTCACTTAGTTTCCCATTTATAAGTATTTTTTAAAAGACATTTACCATTACGAAGGACGCAGCGGAAATTACGCATAGTTTCACTATGCTTATCATGGACCGTTTCTGAAGGGTAGATAGAAGACAATATCGCTGATTATAAATCAACCCGCAACCGCCATATTCGTGATTGAGCTGAGGCTAACTTGCATAATTTCGGCAGCTGCGTGGATGTTTGGGTCTCGTACTTGAGATGATGGTGTAAACTGTTTTTTGAACGTGACAAAAGTCAGAAGCAAAATTAATTTCGACGAAATTTTATAATGTAATAGGGGGATATAACAATTTTACCATAAGTTTATAATATCGAAAATTTTATGAATTTTGTTGGCGCGATAAACAACCCCATCAAATGAGGCACCTCTGAAACTTCATAACAGCTTTTGTCTGTTTTGACAAACTCTATGACAGCTGCTCGAAAAACGGCAAAGGCAACAATATTTTAGACGGGTCCATTAGGTTGTTAAAAACTACCGAACAAGTCATTTCATGACGTATTTGTAGATTAACCTAATCCTTGATCACCGGTAAAATTCAATGTCGATTGCACAACGAACATCATCGAGCCTCTAAGTGCCGTTTAACATTATCAAACTAAAACAGGTCACCGCTTACATAGATATAAATGGGTCATATCAACTTGATATTTAAGTCTTATTATGCGCGTTTAAACTCCTACTTACTTTATCTAGCAGCAAGATAAAAGAATGACAAATAGTAAGGTGAACAGCGCGTAATTCATTTTATAATTCTTAGGCGACGATTTACCTGACCTATGCCCAGAGGGAACATTCAGATGTGTCCATCATCGGGTTCAGGAACTAGAGGAGACAAACCTACATCTCAGCCGAATTAATGTTTAGCATTACTTATGGTAAACCCAAGGGCAATAAATACTATTTTGTATTGCAAGAGTGTCTAGCATTGACAACCCAGCTATTGGCCAACCGACTAAAAAAATTTTGAATTAGGGTATTCCACTACCTAGGAGCCAGAGTAAGGACCAACAAATATAGGCTACAGTAGAAAGGAAAGTGCTTAGTGAAATTTAAAGAAAAAGACCATAAAATTTGGTTACTGTAACCTTTACTTATTAACGGAAGTGAGGGTATAATAACATCTACCTCAGGACCCCAAGAAAAGTCTACATGTAACAAATTTATGCTTTATATCGTGATCAAAAAGGTTTTCCAATGAAAACGGGTTAAGAAGTGGAACTAAGAACCTAAATTTTCAAAAATCCTTTACTTGGGACTAAAATATTGGATCTTTATCTACCAGATACGATTGGTTGTGGTTGACTTATGCTTGCAACCGATATGCCTCAAGTAAATATTAGCAGACCCAGTTACCGAAATAGTAGCTGAGAACTCTAGACACAGCTCTAGGCAAAAACGTAATTTTAAGTTTTGACGTTGTAGCACTAATAGAATATAGGTAACAATGAAGTGCATATGGCTCTTTGCTGCAGCACTGCTTTTGTTAGCACGTAGAATTTTCATGTCGCTTGTTAGAATGTAAATGTCCAATTATGTTTTAGAATATCTGATACGTATAGTTCCGCCTTGTTTATTGAACAAGAATTTGTCTTTACTACAAGTTTTCAAATTCAAAAATTTGTACAATGAATAAAAAGAATTAACGTCAACAATTACGTTTGTTTGTAATAAACAAAACTGACACAAAAGCTTTTTTTACCTCAATTCTACTCATAGAACACCCTCAACAGCATAGACAGTCTATAAATTTCTGTGTTTATCCCCTTATGAAATTACTTTTCGTGAGATCTTATTCTATTTTAGATTCTAAATTTGATGTAAAATATCGTGCACCGACAAACCGAACATTGAGTTCGTTAGACCGGATTATTCTTTACACTCATCGCACATATCTGTACAGCATAAATTGCAAAAGAATAGATTAATCTGACCTAAAAGCAGATGTAGTACCGTTGGACCGATGTGGCAGCTATATTCAAACTCTATCAATACCATGAAGCTTTATATGTGACCAGCTTTATAAATACAAAGCACAAAATATTTACCAACGACGCGTATCCAAAAACAAACTTCAACACAATGCATTTCTTCATACCCAAAAATTAATCTCAACTGCTGCTGTTTTTTTCGTTATCTCAGTAGCTAAAGGTTAACAGTAAATATGGTACGATGTTCACAAACATCTAATGTGGTATCAAATACCAGCCTTATAACTGCAAATCCGACTGTTTTTAAGAACAAAAATTATATTTTTTTAAAT